>VSDK01008557.1:283879-297216 GCA_009767595.1 Symbiodinium kawagutii
GACAATTTGCGATTGGATGTCATCAAGCAGTTCTTCTCACATGTTTTGTATGAAAGAACCGGCCAATGGGTCGGCAGCCGGAATATGAGGCTCACATATCAGGGCCATCACGCACCGTTTCACTGGAATTTTGGCCAACTCGTACGTCAATTTGCAAAGGATCGCCAAAATCTTGGCACTCACTGGAGCGGGATCCAAATGGGTCAAACCCATGCGCAATTCTTTGATTCAGACGACATTCAGATCCACAGCCCGGTATATAGACTCACTCCGGGCACAGAGTTGCACCATTTAGAACTGGAATACGTGCCGGATGTAATTCAGCCCGGTCCATCTTCGGCTAGACCGTTCCACACGACTCATTGAAGTCCATCATGCTACTGTCAAGAGAACGGCCAATCCTTGTACCATATCAGAGATTTTTGATTTCTGATTTCTGACTTAGACTTTCGACCCGAGTGAGTGCAGTCCTGAGTCAAAAATAGACTGCAGCGAGTCCGTTTTTGCGACACACGGCCTTCGTGTGTGAGTCAACTCCTGTTTCTAAGGATATCTCAATCTAGAATCAACAATCATCACGAATCATGGTCAACTATTCACCAGCAGGGGCACACGGCATCCTGGACCTACCGTGTGCAATGAAGCTACGGTCTTGGATGGGATATCTGGCCTGATCAGCCAGACGTACCTGCAGAATCAGTTTTTCGTCGAATCAAGAGAGAATCAGATGTGCACCGATTGTTTCGCTTTTGGTTTCATTGCTGTTGCTACTGGCGACACACGGCCTTACTGACTATCTGACTAGATATCAGATAGACAGCGTCCGTCACGGACCAAACCAAAGAACACTCTGAAACGTTGGCATGTCCAACTCATGAATCAGGTCTTTCAAGTGTGTGTGTGTGTGTGTATGTGCGCTGTCTTCGGGTAATGAAGAGTGCCGATACTGAAAAGACCAGACACAACATCGGTGACAATAGGGGGGTAATTTATGCTTCTGAATTCCGGACAAGAGTCTTGAACAAGGCAACCACAATGGCAACAACTATGACCATTGAAAGCTCACGTGTTACTGAAAATCAAAAATTGAGATACTGTGGACTGTGGAAGCACTGGATCCCCTGCAAGTGTCACTAAAGACAGCCCGCAAAAACAGACAGCGCATTGAACAGCCGAAAAACCGTGCACCGCTCGGCAATGCCAGGGCTCTGACGGCTAGGCGGCTCTTCGGACTGGGGACATCCGAACTTCTGGTGGTGGGGGTGCCAAGGATCACAGAAAAGGACAGAAAAAGAGAAAGAACAAGCATATGCGTACAAAAATAGATCTATTTGCATATACACACAGCAAACCATATGAATTGTAAAAAATAAATACATGTAAAAGCCACATAACAGTAAGAGGAAGACAAAGAGGAACAGAACCGAGAAATATCTCTTTCGACATTCAAAGTCATACGGTTTCTTACACAAGGTCCAACAGATTCAGTGTTGGGAATCTGAGCGGGAACCCGTCGCTCTTGAGATTGTTCAATACACCGGGATAGCTATGTTCACTCTTTGTTTCTATGCATCAAGATGCATCAAGATGCACTTTTCTTTGTATTTTTTGCTGCTTCACTGCTTGTTGCAGCTTGCTTCGCCAAGATCCTGGGCGCTGCGATCCTCTTCTTCGGGCCAGATGCTTTGAAAAGCGTGGCCAAGGAAGCTGGCAAGGCAGGTCTGGAGACTGTCGATGGCAGTGCCATTGTTTCGGCGCACTTCTGGTCGTGTGCCACATGTGCCACATGTGCCTTGAATTTGTTGAAGCATTCTCAACCTGGAATTCAGGCCGCTGGTGATCTGAAAGAAGTGCCAAAAGCAAGATGCTTAGTCAATCTTCGCTAAAAGCTGCAGGCTCTATTTATCTTTAAATCTATGTTATATTATATGTATCTATTCACATTAACGGATCTAATCCATGCGTTTTGACATGTGTATATATTATATATAAGGAATACATATGTAATTCACTTTTTGCTCGATTTCAAGGCCTTTGAAGAAGGCATGAGCGAAACTGACAAGGCAGCCATTGCAATGTGGCTGGGAAGTTGACATCAAAGAAATGATTGGTGCTGGGACTATGTCTGGTGCATTGAGTAACTCATTTTGATGGCCTCATTTGTGGATGCCTTTCTCTGCTCAGACGAAGACGGCAGAGGAGAAATTTGGGACTTGGTTTTGTCAGAGATGGCCACGGGGTAAGCCAGAAGAGCAGCAACAACCTCGATGAACTATTTGTTTTGTTCATCCTGTTTCAGCAGTACACCATGTCAGTGCCAAAGCTGATGAATCCGTGTCAGTGCCAAAGCTGATTTTGCTCATATATGCTCATGCTTCATGTGCTGTTGAAGCGTTTCAATGCCAATCTTCGTAGCTGTGCAGCCTTTCTCTTCCAATTCCCGGACTCGGAATGAGGGGCTGATCAGGAGCCAAAGAAGGAAGCCAAGGAGGCTGAAGTTGTTGAGGCCAAGGCCGAGTCCAAAGAGGAGAAAGCAAAGGAAGAGAAGAAATGTCTGACACTGAAAGAAAGGAAGGAGAAAAAAGAAAAACGCGGTTAGCTGATGAGGTCACAAGTCTTTCCTTTCATGATGTCTTTCATGTGCTTCAAGGGCAACCTGCAGTTTCACCTGAGGAAGAAGAGAGCTTAAGGAGGCTAGAGCCTCGGTTTCTACAGGAAATGCGAGCCGGTTCCATTGGAAGTTCATGGGAATTTGTAGGACTTTTCTAGTGTCGCTGAGGTTCTTTCCTCAGCTGAAGCTTTAAACAGCTTGGAAGGCTCTGCCATGGCACTGCTGTATCAACGTCTCGCGTTTCGGGGCTTGTTTCAACGTGGTATGGCACCTGTCAGGTGCAGGAGCTCGAATGGATGCGAGAAACAAAAGGAAGCTGCGAGAAACAAAGGAGGAACTTTTTCTGCATTGAATCCATTGAATCTAATGGAGATGTAGCACAATGGATTTAGGTATTGAATCTAATGGAGATGTAGCACAATGTAGCTACTGAATGATTCCGAATGGAGTCAATAAATTTAGGTATTCCATGATCCTTCAACTTGGTCTTTTTTGCGCCAAAGCATCAGCTGCAGTGATTGCGCCGGTGTAATGATCCTGCCAAAGAGTCAGTGTGAGACACATGTATCACCTGCAACTGCGCAGACTTGTTTTGGGCTCAGACCGTGCACACAGCAAGTTGGCGGCAGTGAACCTCAAGCTGTATAAGGGAGCCTGTCACACATTCCAAAGTTTGCACTTTCTTACTCGATAGCCTCTTCACAGGTTCATTCTCCAGCAATGGCTGCGGTGTTGATGTCTGCATTTGAGGACACCATTTTTATCATGAACTGTAAGATCAACTGTCGGCATTCTTGCTGTGTGCAGACTTTTATCGCGCTGAGAGTCTGAACATTTCAGGAGTGGATATCGCAGCATCCATCATCAATCAGCATCATTGGCCAGGAAGAAGTGCTATTGTGTTTGCTTGGCATGAAGAACAAAACAACACGAAGACAACTATTTGCCTCAAGAACATTCTCAGAGGGCACGAGCAAGAACCCTATATAGTTGGTTGTAAGTTCTGGTCAGGATAGAAATCATGCATGAAACACCATCCCACAACGCTGACTGAGGGCAAGTACTTCAGAAGAAAGTAACAAACCGGTAAGATGTCCAAGACCTGCAAGTCGTATCTTTTACAGCCCTTTTCAATCCTTTTTTCATGATGGAGTATCCTGTTCACCATTCAGTCACGACCCCTTTTGCGGTCCAGGAGGAAGGGCCGCCTCCTGCAGTCTTGTGGCCATCTCAGGCTCTCACTTTTCAAACCAAGGCACTAAACTGCTGAAAGTTTGATGTCCTGTAACCAAGCCAAAGGAATCAAACCTTTTCGGAACTAGGGAACCTTTGCATGTTTAATGGCAAAGGCTTGCAGCCAAATCTAGTCATTTTGCAGCGGCTTCCATCGCTACGGTTGGTTGATGCTGCTGTGCAACGCCTTGATAGCTTTTGGCTCAGCGCTGTCTCAGCAAGTCAACTTGAGCTAAAGAGCCTTGGTTCGCACCTCGACCAAGCAGCAAACATCTTGACACTTCTCTAGCAGCCCACGTTGGAAAAGGATGACGAGTGATTGTGCATTCTCAGTCTTTTGCAGTCCAAGTTGTCCCACATGTGATTGCACTTTTTCTTGATTTGCACCCTAGGCCCTCCTTCAGCTAGAATGTTTTTTTGCTGTGGACAGCGACGCTTCGCAACAGCAAATGAGAAGGTGGATGATCAGGCAAGCAGGCTGTTCAGACTGCATAGGCATACTTTGAAAGCTCGTGGTTTCCAGTATCACCAAGATGCTCTATGTGTTGGTTTTGATTTCTTTGCAAGCTCATTTTGGTGAATTGAAGGAACACTAGCTAGAGCAATGCCTCTGAGCAGTATTGTTTTTTACAGCCTTCTAAAAAACTTCCCTCACTGGATCCACATCATCGGAATTGTCAGACGGTGTAGTGAGGAATTGCTTCAGCACATATATATACATGTATGTATATATACATATGTGTGTATATATTTATATATTTATATATTTATATATTTATGTAAAGATGTATATAGAAATGATTATATATGATGTCAGTGTCCTGTCTCCCACCATGTCTGACAGGAAAGCTGTTTCTATAGCAAGCCTGAAGATATTCCAGGGGAGGCAGGGCGTACCAATCATTTGAGCTTGTTTTGCTTCTTAAACTGGACGAGATGATCCTCAGAGGAAGCTTGCAACTGGATGGAACCTTGATTACACCTGCAGTACTTCTGAACATTCATTTCTTTTCGCAGATTGAGGTTGGCCCAAGAATGAATGCCACAAGGCTACCATTTTTCAATAGGAAACTACATACTTGTGGGTTCAGTTTCAGTTTTGAGACTCACCTCCAGACAGTGAACCTCGTTTTGTTGCTGGGCTGGGAGCGTTGTCGGAACATGCGAGGTTCACATGCTCATTGTAGGGCTGGACTACAGCTGTGATCGAATTTCCTGGGCTGGAAAGAATGTCTTGGATACGAAATACGCCGTGGAAATGATGGCAACTCGGTGTCACCAACGCTGTGTTGTAGCACAAAAGCACAGAAATAGCCACTCAGGTGCATTGATTTGCAAGAGCATTTTCCATTAAATTCAGCACCCAACATGTGCTTGAAATGACAGCACCCAATGGATGCTTTCGATGCAGTGTGTGGTTGCAGAACGAAATTGAGAACGTGACCTGGTTGCTGCAAGTGGCAGCTGAGCTAAGGAAGACTTGGCAAGGTCTTGTGCCTTGGCACAGCCGTTCCCACATTTGGTGCCTGTAAACTGTGAGGGCAAACTGCTTTGAACAAACATGTAAACAGTTGTGAAACAATGTAAACAGTTGTGAACTGTTTCAAGGGTCACATTGGCACAGTGCTGCAGACGGCTTGTTCACTTCCTTTGACTACTCCTGGGGCCATGTCAACATGTGCCACTTCGGCACAGGTGAAGTGGCATCTTTGGAAAAATTGTGGAATGCGCAATGCACAAAGGAAAATGTCATCGCTAAGATCCAGGAGGCTGTCAAGTTTCCAAGGAACTTGTAGCAAAGCTTAGCAAAGGGTAGCAACTTTCAATAGCTTTCAAGTTGCTTTCTCTTCAGAAAGTTTCACAAGGTTCCCAAAGTGGCTTTTTCCTGACCTTGCAGGTTGCTGGCAGGTGCGGAGAGGATGACTATTTTGCCGGGCACTTAGAAATCATGGAGGTTTTTCAAGTTTCTTGAAAGGCAGGAGGCAGTTGCAGACACAGAAAACATCGTGGGATTGGTTCAGCGAGCCTCCAAAAACTCGGAGCGCTGAAAAGTGAAGAAGAACTAGAAGAATAAGAAGAATAGGGAGGAAGAAGAACTAGAAGAATAGAGAAGCAGAAGAGGGAGGTGGAGGAAGAGGAGGAGGCTGAACTGCTGAATCGCTGCTTCAGTTGAAACCGTTGAGGTCTTTTACTACACTGGCCACGGCGATCAGCTCACTCAAGACGACGATGAGCTCGAGCATCTCAGCACAACAACTGGCTGTGCATTGGAAAGGGCTGATCTCCATCGCCATCTGAGGACACATGACCAATGCTTTTGCCTTGTGGATGCGCATCTCGTTTGGCAACAAGACTGTCTTGTGACCATAAGGCAACATTAAGGCAACAGGATAGTTGCGTGAGTTTCCTGAGGTGAGAAACAAGGTGAGCATCAGTTAATCTTGTTCGCAGAGCTATGGCGGTTGGGTTGCCAAGGGAAACCACTGGCCAGCTGCTGAGGAATGGAAGCACAGATGATGCAACCATGACATATCGTCAACAAACTTGGCTCCGGGATGATGACTTTGCTTCTTGGAGACTAAGACCAGGGTTCTGCCGATGTCTGACAAGTTGCAAGCTTTTTCCGCATGGCATCCCATTCCACTCAACTTAGTTGCAAAGGTTGATGCAGTCCTCGACGCGATCGATGAGAGTGCCAATGTGTTGGTTCTAGTGGATGCTTGCCACTCGGGTTGCTTGGCATATCGAATGCTTCGCGGTGAAAATCAGACCATATTCGCACCACGGCATCCGAATAGCATCTGAGGAACTATCTGCGACTTCAATTCTGGCCTGTGCCTTGCTTGCAGATGGCACTGCTGCTTGATACTCCGTCAATTTCTACGATGTATGGAGTGAATTTGGCCACAATGCAATCTGCTGCATCTGGTGGTTTCACTTTCCCAGGTGGGCTGAGAGAGGCTGGCCCATGGACATGAGAAGACATGAGTGGCACCTTGGTGGTTGCGTGTTTTTCCTGTATTGTTTCTCTATTTGTGCCAGTATCGAATCCAACAGATCTGTCTCATGATACAAGAATTTGTGATGTCGAAACCCGATTCGGCCTTGATGGTTGCTGGCTGTGGAGCATGCTTATCGGACAAAAGCTTTGATCCAATGCAGAAAGCAGTGCTTGCGGTGCAGCATTGTCCCAGGCTTGTGATGCATTGTGTTATTTAAAGATATGAGAAACCTCAATGGAGGCTTGGACTCGTTGGCAGGTCAAAAAGCCATCTCCATCTCTGGCTGCGCCGATGCTCAAACCTCTGCTGGCACTGGCAAAGGCCCTCTGAAGGGATCGTTCAGCATCTAAAGCCTCATCATAGGCTGAAAGACTTCCAGCATGGTTCTGCATTGTCTTTGTCGACAGGCTTACATCAATACAGTTACAACTTGACTTGTTTTTAACTGCCTTTTGTCATCTATTGTCGGTTTGTGAGCCTCGTTTGATGTGCTGGTCTCCTTTCCCTCTACCGCCGCGCGACAGGGGGTCACTTTACTCGCGCTCTCACGCGTTCCTTGGCAGATGGTATGCAATCCCAACGGTGACCCGTTCATGACGTTGCCCTTAGGATCTGTGCAGGAGCTGCAAGCGCAGTTTGGTCTTGATGAGAGCTATAGCGTGGCTTGGAGCAGCTGTGTCCGTGGGGTCATAGGCACCTATCTGGAACATGCAAATATACCCAAACTCATCCCAAATCAAAATATCATCATTGGAGACCGAAACCGTGTGGGACAACGAAAGTTTCAATAGTGTCATCTCTTATGAGGTTCTGTTTGATTCTTGATTTTATATCATTCCCAAAACAGTGTGGCCATACTAACGGATTCTTACCGTAGTTGTAAGAGAGCTTCCAGGGTTCGATCACAGTTGGCTCCCGGGCGTTGCCTTTTGCACGTCCTTTCTCGCACGAAAGCTGAACTGCCGAAGCTCTCTTGTGTAGCTGCGTTCTCGCTGCGTTCTCGCCTGCGCAGCGTGCTCGTTTTTGGCACCGACCTTTCGGGGCTTTAGGGACTGGCACAAAGGGTCCTGCACGTTGCGAAAGTGCTGCAAGGTTCGACTACCTGACAGGCACAGCGTTTCGTGCTCATTTTGCTGTCGTCGAGTTCGGATCTCGTACAATGGCATCATTTCGTGTGACAAGTGAAGCGTTTGGTATGCCCCGGCACGGCCGCCACTACTTTTTCTTGACGTGTGTGCGGTGCAGGTTTTGATCTCATCCAGAGCTGCGGGAGTTTGTGTCCTCGAGAGCTCTAAAGATCTAAAGGATCTTCTGGAAGCTCTTGGGAAGGATCAAAAAGGATCAACTGAGCAGAGATCCTGTCAATGGATATTGATGGATATTGATGGATATTGGATATAGTATAAATCCTCAAAAGAGAGCTCTTAGATCTTACCAAGGGATCTTACATAAGTCCGCTCATAGGATTTCCTGCAGTGCTCGTGATAATGTGTCCGCCATGTGGAGCCATTGGCACGGCTCGCCATGTGTTTTGAGAGTGTCCTGCTATACCTCCCCTCGTGCCCTGATGGACCTTGGACGGCTGCTTGGTCCGGCGCAGCGGCAATGTGCTTGCGGCCACCGTGTGGAAGTCTAGATGACTATTGGAGGGATTGCTCTGAGACGGACAAGTTTCCTCACAGGATGTCACACAGAGCTGTTGCGCATGGATCTTGTACAAATCTGCGTAGAAAGCTCTTGCAGGGATATTTTGCCGGGATTTTGTAGAAGAGCTCTCACAGGATCTCACACAAAGATCTTCGCAACGGATCACAGGCTCTCTGACAGGATTTTTATATCTCTTGCCAAAGGGATCTTGCACAAGTCTTCTCACAGGAAGCTATTGCCGGAGCACAAGGTCTCTTCCAATGCAGATCCCTACAGAACAGGCGATGGTGGCCCCTGCTAAGATGATGCCATCCTCCCATACCCAGAGAACAAACACTTGGCGCGTCAGATCTTTTGGAAGTCTTGTTAAGAAATCCCTTACAGATGTCTTGCCCAGCAATATGGTGCAAGTTCTCAAGTTCTTTACGGTATTTCATGCAGAGCTCTTATACAAGGATCTTGCACAAGAGTCCTCACATGATTTCATAAGGAGTAGGATATAAAACTCCTGGAAGTCCCAGCAGAAGGCAGCCGCTTGTGAATGTGGCATAATTTGTCAATTTTCTGATAAGCTCAGTTGTCCCAGGGCAATTTGTTGATGAGAGCCAGCATTGGTCGGAGCTGTAGGTTCTGTCGCTGCTGCTTGCTGAGGTTGGCCAGCTGTACAACAAGACCCTTGAGAACTACGAGGAGAGCAAAAATCCAGGATGCCTGTCAAGAAGTACGTCTGCGGGACTTCCGGTGGTGCCGTCATGATATTCTTGTACATTCGAAAGATCTAGAGACACCCTTCCCTGGCTTCCACAGATGAAATCACGAAAGCTGAAAGAAGGCTCATTGGCCCCACTTGAAGGGTTCGACAAGTTTCACTCAGAGACGCCCCTGGTCAGTACTCAATTGGTCAGCAATGCACCACTGCACCGCTGTGCTGATCAGTCTTTGCACCCTCTTCATCAGTTGAGCAGTGTCAGGCCCCTCAATGCGGCCCAATTGTTATTTCTTTCTTTGCTTGGAACTTGTGGAGAGCAAGTAACGTGTTGACGATGTAGTTGCTAAAGTAGTCCCCACAGGGTCTTGCCCATACGAGCTGCACGTGGCCAATTGCATAGCAAAAGGGATCGGCTGATGCAGTGCTTGCCTTTGTGAAAGCGGTTTTCAATTCTATTTGGGAACAGATATGGTTATTCGCTGTCAGATTTGCGACATGGCCCAGTCCAGCAAACCACAAAGTACTCAAGTGTGTGTGTGTGTATATATATATATATATAGATGTAAATATAAATAGATAAATAAACAAACACACACACATATATATATATATATTTATGTGTAAATGCTCATGTAGTTGTAAGCATCGCTCAAGTGAATCTTATTGAAATTAGATTTGAATGCGTAGACATGCATAGAATGCACCATAAAATGCATGACTTTCCCAAGTGATCTGTGCCACCAAGGACATCGGCAAGATATCGAGATCCATGGCTGTGCGATTTATCCCAAGGAGATGGTGTGGCCACTTGCTCCGAGGTGCGGGTTTTCTGCCTGCAAAAGGCCACGTTGTGTCACAGTTCAAGTTTTGCAACGCAGAGAAAGAAATTCGAGAAAAAAACATGCTGTTTATGCTGTTTGTGTTTCGATTTGAATTTTGAATGTATTAGAGAGGAAGTCAGACATTTTGTTTGTCCCATCAAAGGTGAAAATATCCTTTGACAAGCATCGACTGACATGTTTTTTGACAAGGAAAGGTTTTTTGTTATCGTCCCAAAGCCTTCGAATCATATGTAGCGTCCAGAAAATAGATAGTGATGATATGATTATTATGATTGTTCTGCACATTCTGACCGGTGCAAACGTTCCAAGCATGTGCTGGAGAGGCGACCTTACACATCGCGTGCAAATATGAAAGGAATGACCTCGCAGAATCACTTTCAGTATCTGAGCGGTCAAGTGATGACATGTGGCTAGACCTGCTGTATTTATCGTAATCATTTCTGTGCAATTTCGTATTCCTGGAAACTATCCACGAATCTTCTGGTTAGATTTTACATAGATAGGCCTTTTGAACACCCAAGCCGGTAAAACTGGTGGCTGGTCGTGACGTTTCCATCATTGGTCGGCGTATTCTGGCTGCGCAACATGATACAACAGCGTTTGTTATGTCCCGAAACATTCGATGGACGCGAGTCGAGACCCTCAGTCTGGTGTCTAAGGCATCAGGGGATGCAGCCGGCCCCTGCAAATTGGAGTCTCACTGGCTGAGGAGCTGACAGGGAAAGGCTTGAGCCCGGACAACAGGGCAATGGCAATTTTCTGCTGTTTGAGGCACTGTACATGCTGACTCTTACAGTTGTTAAAGTCTTGGAGATCTTGATCCTTCGAGGATTAGGCAAGCATACCGTTAAACATTTGAAGCTCGGAGTGGCTTCAGCCACTGAGCAAGGAATTGGTTCCCCGCAAGTGCGAGTTGCCCACAAAGCGGCAAAGCGGGGCGAAGACAATTTAATGCCTGGTTGACTCAGAGCTGGTTCGTAAAACAAGGTCACGTGTATTCTGTAGTACATCCAGCTTCAAGATGCCCACCAGACTAGCAAGCGGTCTTTACCAAAGCTTTGTACAAACCTGGTCGGCAGTAAGATCGCGCTGGATGTGCTGCACTGGGTCCGATTGATTGCACGCAGTGCTGAGGTTCAGAGTCCTCCACAAGGCACCGGCCTTGCGGCTGGTGGCAGAGAATTGGCGTGATGGTCGCGCCCAGGCGGAAGCTGTGAAAGCCAATGCTCGCATCATTCACTCAGATTCACTGAAACTGTATTTGATTTGTAGATGTTTGCAGCTGGTGATAGCTAGTGTATGATTTGTGTGCCACAAGTTTTCGGCTCAAGCATCGAGTTGCCAGCAGCAGCAGCTCGCAGAATGCCACAGCGATTTTCTTGGGCTGATTTGAGCGAGGAGAAGCCAGAGGGACAGATCTCAAGTACCAATGGATCCAAGGCTCAGGTCCAAAAGGAAAGTCCGACGGAAAAGTACCAAGCAAACAGAGGGCAGACCAAACAAGCTACTCGTGGCTTGAACAGCAAACACTTCGAAAAGGAGGCCATCCGTGAGATCTCAATCGGTGACTCTCCACCTGGATCTGACGGAAAGTCTTCCTGGATGTGGATCTTCGATCAAGCAGATGAGACCATCATCAACATCAAGGAGTGGGGCTGTCAAGGCCCCTGCTTGGAGAAAAATGGAGTGAAGATGTGCCTTTGGTGGGCGCGGGTTGCACCGATGGATCAAAGCGCCTTGCCATGTCCTGAGTGTGGCCAGGTAGCCGAATACCATGAAAGCACTTGTGCCTATGCAAATCAGGCCCTTTGCAAGTGGTGCAACATGTTTCCGTGCAGACACGATGCTAGGGGCAAATGCAGCCGCAAAAATTTCAGCTGTGGTTTCTGCCACTTTTTCAGCACTGGCCATTGCGTCGGAAATACTCATGATGTCAGTCGCTACCGGCTTGACTCTGCAGGACCCTGGCTGTAGTATCCGAGAGAGTTCCATAGAGGTAGCATGAGTTGTCACATGATTTCCCCAGCTGCAAGCTGCAAGGTCTGTGCCAGAAAACTGACAACATCCATATTTGTATCATTTCGTACACCCATTAGCGTGGTTCTGGTCTCTAATCTTATTGACAGCCACCGAGCAGCCCCAAATGCTAGTGAGATGCTGCGATTTTGGTCCCTGGTCGTACCGTGGTCACAGCAAGCAATCCCTCATGAGTGCAGTTCCTGATTGGGGGGCTTCTGCTTGAAGAGTCGGAACTATTTTTTCACCAAAACTTCACAGTGGCACACACATATGGCACATATAATATGCTTCTTTGTTGCAGCTTGCGCTGGTAAAAGTTTTGAGACAGAAGAGTGGAAGGATTTGTCTGCTCTTGAGAATGGAACCGGTTGAAAGCAAACAGAGGTAGAAAAAGAAAGCACTTGGGCAGGGTTTGGACTTTTGAAGATGTGCAGTCTGAATTTGAAAGATAGCTTTTGATGCCAGAATCTTGGAGAATTTTCTTCATACACACTACATGGTTCAGTAGTCTAGTTCAGTTCGTGACCTGACTTTGCGTGTCATTGCTACCGCAGCAGGTTTTCATGAGTGCAGAATTGGAGGAGGCCTGCGAACACTGTAGTCATGTACGTATGTTTTTGAATGTACGAACATATTTTTTCAATGTTTTCGAGGCATTGCACGGCAGTGCACCATGCTGGGGATGCTGGGCTAAGTTGTAGTCGCAGACAGAGCCAACCACACTATTCGGAAAAGCAAACATGTTCTTCCACGAAGAACACCTCCATTCCATTTTCAAGGATCTTTTGACATGATGATGACGACGCAGTGGCTGCTGCTGCTGCTGCTGCTGCTGCTGCTGCTGATGATGGTGATGATGATGATGATGATGATGATGATGATGATGATGATGATGATGATGATGTGTTGTGATGTGTTGTGATGTGTTGTGTTGTGTTGTGTCGTGTCGTGTCGTGTTGAGTTGTGTTGTGTTGCATTGCGTTGTGCGGTGTTGTGTTGTGTTTGTGTCTTGGTCTGCGGTATGCTTGCTTGTGTGTGCGCGCGCGTGTGTCTAATTTTTTCCGCCAGTGTAACGGGTGTATCTGTGTATCTGTGTGATTGTGTGTCTCACTCACTCACTGACTCACTCACTGACTCACTCACTGACTCACTCACTGACTCACTCACTGACTCACTCACTGACTCACTGACTCACTCACTGACTCACTCACTCACTCACCCACCCACCCACACACTCACTCTCTCACTCTCTCTCTCTCTCTCTCTCTCTCTCT
>VSDK01008557.1:297305-334586 GCA_009767595.1 Symbiodinium kawagutii
GCCTTCGAATGTCAACATGCCCCTCAACCCCCCACCTGCTTACTGTTTCAGATGTGAGTAGGGTTGCAGATCATGAGACTGTTTGTCCCCCTATAATGTATGGGTAGGGTCGCAGATGAGTGGGCGGTAGGGTCGCACGTGAGACCTTTGCTGCTGTGGACATATGAATACTGTCAGGACATGCCTCGACCTGACAGGAAGATGAGGACATGGATGACTGGCTCGCAGATCTCAACAACACCTTGGCTGATCAATTTCTTTCAGTCGGTAAGGCCTGGGCAGTCAGCCTCACATCAAACGCCAGAATCAATGGGTTCATTTGGCTTTGGATTCTGGATCCTAAGATCAGCCGTGGATTGGATCAGCCAATTCGAATGCAAGAAACGCTTTTGACACTTTGGCACCGACATCCTTCCGCAGAGCCAGTGGGAGATCTGAAATCGTTGGATTTCGGAGCTGAGGTGTTGGACCTTCTGTTTCAAGAGGAGGACCAGGAGGACCAGGAGGACCAGGAGGATCAGGAGGCATGGCACCGTGGCTACTGTGTGGCTACTGTGTAGTGTTTATATGTCAACTGTGTTTGCAGGTGCAATTGAACCACCCAATGTATGTGGAAGATGCCCAGTGAATGTTGGCATCGGACTCCCCACCCAATTCCTCAAGTACTTGGCATCAAGTACGTGTGCAAGTCCAAGCCAAGACACGATACAGGTGAATCATGCAGCAAACATTTAGCAGCACCCCATCACGGCCCGGGCCCCCACAAAAGTGTGAATTGCACTCAGGGTACGATGATCTATGACACAAGAGATTCAACCCTGCTGGGCACAAGTGATGGATGCAAGCTAGAGTTTGACATCAAGCATTCCATCATTGCAGTGATGACAGGAAGGGTCCTAGGGGTCCTGTGGTTCCTCAACAACCTATCCACACACTGATGATTCCAAAGCTTATCAGCTACCCTTGAATCGCACTACCCATTGGGGTGTGCCCAATATGCTTCCCTGAAGGACATGCGCAGCGGACTAGAGTAGAGTTGATAGAGACGTGTGTTTTAAACATGTAAAAATTCGGAATTGTCAGCAATTTGAGCTGAAAGAACCTTTGGATGATCAGGACATGAACTGGTAATCGTGCCAGTAGCTTTGTTGGACAGCCTATAGTTGACGTATGCCTATGACATCCTATGACGGAACCCTGTGTAGCAAGGATGTCAGACCGACACAGCACCCGAATGTCCCTGGTGCAGCCTTTGGCCGGACTTTGTCAACGGTGGCAGATATCAAGAGATCTTGGAGCGGGGGCCAAGTATTGAAAAAGGCAGAAAAGATGGGAAGACATGGAAAAGGTGGAGGCAGAAACTACCGCAGGAAAGTTCAAATTCTAAGTCATGTCTCAGTACAAGGGATGACAGTCTACCATGCAGGTCGGTTCATGACTCACTTTGAGGTGAGAGACTCCTGGAGTCTGTGGAGACGGGAAGGGCAAGCAGCAAGGTGCCACGCACCTGTGGGTCTTGTTGAGGCTCCAGGTGCTCCACTCGGTGCAGGAGCCAAGCTTGCTGAACTCGACGCTTGACAAGGACTGAACACTGTGAAGCAGATGGTGCCAAGACGGTGAAAAATAGCACACATCTTGAACGTTGTTCCTGCACTGTGGAGAGAACACGTGCATCAAAGATACCAAAATGCCACAGAATGCCCATCTCCACAGAGTTGCAGTATGTCCAGTAAGACATCAACAATCAAAGTCAATGCTGCGATCACAGCAATGGTCATCACTCTGGCACAACGAAGGTGCGATGGGAGCCGACTCTGGGCCTGGTGCAACTCAGATGGACAGAGCAGGCATGGACGGTGCTCCCTGGTCCCCCATGGTTCCCGTTGGTTCCCGTTGGTGCCCCATGGTGCTCCCAGCTGCCAGGGGAGCTCTTGCACCGAGCTGGACCCTAAGCTGCAGAGTTGCCACCAGTGGGGCGAGGATGGGCGAGCTGTGATGGTTAGCCACTGGTGGGTGCAACCTGTTTATCGCTCGACCTTGTAGCGCCTTGTGGCTGTGCAGCCATATGCTATAACGATCGCTAGGATGATGAATTCTTACATCTCTCTGCTTATCTCTGCTTATCAGCTCCCTATCTGCCTTCAACAGGCTTTTCAGTGTGTTCGAAACCGATTATACCTCCTGGACTGCTCAAAAAATATTGATTCCAGGCAAAACTCTCAGCACAGTTCTCACTTTACCCAGAATTGAGCACGTCTAGCTTGTTGCTTGCCCAAAGTTTGGACTCTGCGTAGCAACCATGGGGCGATGCACCGCTTTGCTGCCACTGTTGGCACTTGGGTGGCCGCAGCCTGAGTTCAGATGGTTCTAGTCCAGCAAAATTAGCTCACAACCGATGACTTTTTGATTGACCAGAGAGGTGAAGGGAAAATTAGTTTGATTAGCTTCAATTTGTTTCACAGGCTTTTTGCCGGACCAAGCTTCCTGCGATCTGCACGCATCGGTGCTGCACCACGCACGAGCCGGACACGGCTTTGGGCATCTGGTGCTACGCAAACAGTGCTAGATGCATTGAAGGAGAGCTGCGCTTGTGAGAGTTTCCAAGTCAAAGACACCGCTTGCCAGTTCGTAGTTGGCTGCTTCATTTCCTGCAAAAATATGGCAGTGAGCTTTTCATAGGCGATCCTTTTGACTGCGATGCTGACAGCTTCACAGCTTTGCTGACTCTTTTCAGGAGTTTGATGGAAAGTTTGAAGAGCCCTTCGAATTGCTTGGATTGGATGATCCCGAATGTCCGAAGAAAGAAATCCGTGCAGCCTTCCGTCAAGTGGCGAGGCCAGCCGTTCGATATTTGATGTGATGTCTTGGTACTGCCTTGCAAATGAGCATGAGTTAAAGGTCAGACATGTAGCTACAATCTCAACCTCTGAAACATCTGGGGCCCATGTTCCGTTACTTTCCATTCCGGCGGCTTTTGTAAAAGCAGCAGCTTGTTGCAGGGTTGAGCATCCTGATGTCTCCGACCGAGAGGCACTGGGCTCATTTCGCAGTATAGCATTGTTTGACTCGCCGACTTGTGTTTTGGGTCGAAGTCAGATCTCGGAAGAATGAAATGCAAATCACGCAACAAAAGGTGTCCATCCCTCGGTTTGTCTTTCTTTTGTGTCGGTTTCCACTTGCGACTGAGGATGCGGAAGAACGCTCCCGACTTAATTGGTTTCGAGTTGCCTTGATCAAGCACATGACAGCGCATGCTTCGAACTTCCGACTCTCCGTTGACCTCACACTACGAAATCCACATCCACCGTTTGATGATTGATGTTTATTGGTTGACTGAGGTTTACAACAATATATGTATACATATGATATAGGTATCTGTACTTTCTATGTCTACACACATATTATATCTATACGCATATATATATATATATATATATATGTACTACGTATACATACTTACGAGCATGTTATATATATATATATATATGTTTTATATACACACTACATATTTACATCCTGAGGCTTCCGGCGTATCTCTCTGGCGTATGAGCTGCTGATTGATGACGGGGGCCGGGCCATGCTGCTGGAGGCGTGTCACCAGGTGTAAACCATGGGGCCAGGTCGACCTGCGAACAGAAAAGATGCTTTTTCTTAGTGCGGAGCTATCCCATTTTTGGATAGTTGACCCATGTTGACCCATACCCAACTGGATTTTAAAAAGGATATTCAAGTTAATAGCTGCTTGGATGAGGGGAAATTCAAACGCTTAACCCACATCCACACGCCAAACAAACTATTAGAGTCACCCTGGAATTTGGTTCAAGATTGAGAATACCTACAATGATCATGATAGGAGCAATAGTAGCAGGGATGAAGATACATGGCCTTTGATAATACTACTTTTATGTTTGACACCCCCACCACATCAAATCAGCAACACCGCCATCAATTCAATAGCCTCCCCCATCCCTGCCGTTTGCAGGGCCTATAGGCAGAAGGAGTATTGCTCTTGCAAATGTTAGGCCTCAACGAAGCTATGACTTTGATACAGGATTACAATTAGATTCGGCACTGGTTTGTGTGAAAACATTGTGGTATGACAGCTGAGTGTAGAAGCTGTATGTTGTAGAAGTGTTGTGGTTGTGCAGAAACTAGTCTTGTGTAAAAGCTTTGTGAAGAAGCAGTGTCGTATTCACACTTTGCTGTGCAAAATCTTTTTGGCAAAAAGCGTTTGTTGCACGAGCATAGTCTGTGCAACTGGCATGAGCACTTGTAGTAAGACCCCAATCCTTCGGAAGGGGAGCTTCAGCACCTAGAGCACAACACAACCAACATGTTTCGATCAGACATGGCAGGGCCGGCTGATTTCGCTTCATTGTAGCACCAATAGATGTACAACTGACGTGTCTGTGATGGTCTTAGAGCACAATTTCCAACTATTGTTTCTGATTTGGGGAAGAGAGCTTAAGAGGTGCGAAGATTTGAAATCCGTGCGAGGCCCTTGAAAAGGATGCGGATGATTTGGAGGACTGGTCCAGGTGCTGTCTTTCATCAGGCAGACAAGACATGCTCATCACATATAAAAGTAGTTTTTCGAGGTTTTTCTTTGGGGCTTTTCCAAAGTCATTCCTGCAGGATTTGGAAGTGAAGAAGAACACCATGGATGAAGCCAATGAGGCTGTGCTTGTGTGATGGTCTACTCCTGTATCTGCAGGCTATGACATGCAGAGATACCGATGGTATGCCATCGTTCAGTTTTTCGTCGCAGTCATATGCAGTCATTCACGGGCTGTCTTTGCCTCCACAATGGTTTTCGACCTTCACCGATTTGACATGGTCCTGGTGTTTCCTGCAAATCTTGACATCTAACACCCCTAAGTTGTTTTCAGTGCCCTAGGGAGCACCAACTCATTTCCCACGTTTGCGCCAGAGCTGGGATGAACAATGGGTGGAAGATGAGCTTGGCACCTGGAGAGACGGGTAAGACCAGACAGCACAGCTTCGGAGACCAAGCCCAACCCATCCACATGATGCTTCTGGAAGTGCTTGAATGAAGATTCACAGATGTTTACCTTATTGTTCTGATTTAAGGAGATCTAATTTTGAAATTGATTTCCTTTGATTTCCTTTGTTGTGAGGTTTACTGCTGTATCCAGAACAGTCTTCCTTATCATCCTGGCTGGTGGCGCTGGCTCTGTGCAGCTCAGCTGAGCTCTTGGGCATAGGCAGCTGTTCAGCTCTGCTGTTCCGCTGCGTTGCTGCCCTCAGGATTTGGTGGTTCGGCTTTGAGCACGAGTGAGAAGCCGGCCCTCCCACAGACTCATCTTCATCCAAACATTGTTTGCTTGTGGCAACACTTGTAATGCTTGAGAAGGCAAAACCCACTGGAGATTTTGTACCTCGTGGCGATGTCATCGTTTGTAGCTGGATTGTCAATGTGGCTTTGGCAAAGCTTACAGCTTTGTTCGTTTGCTTTTAAAGTGTCGAGCGCTCTTCAAGCGAGTCGACCTTAGCACACTTGAGGTCACAGCTGGGGCTCAAAGTTTGTACAGCCGCAGGCTGAAACGCGCACCTGGCGCTAGACATTTTGGTTCTGCCCAAGGCAGAGGAAAGTCTGATAGACTCTGATGTGTGGGACCGCCAAGAAGTGGGCCTCAACTGCCTTGGCTTAAGCATTTTTGGAGTTGAGATTCGGAGAGTCGTCAAGTCACAACAGATTGCGACCTGCATCTGAGGCTTGGACTGGAGGGGGACTTGCCAGTCTTGCTAAGCTTGGTCGCTGCCTTGGCTCTTTCAATGTCTTTCAATGTTTGATGCCATGAATGTGCCACGCTGACAGATCACTGTCACTTCCAGCCTCAGCTTCGAGAGTTTCGCTTTGACTTTAAAAAGACCACGGAAAGACGGAGAGTTTCTCTCCTTGAAAGCTTTTGACTGCATCAGGCCTTTCCCGACCTCCACGAGGTGACGAGTTGGAGCCCCCGCGCCACTGTGGTCTTTCGATGTCCTTCATTCGCAGGTGTCCCTCAAAAGTGCTCACCTGATTCGCTTCGACCAGGCTGATATGAACAGGTTGGGAGACTCAGGGTGTCCAAATGTCGGCATAGGAAACAAATCTGGGTGTCCAACAAAAACTGTTCAAACAAAATCAGACAAGAAAGGAAATAACACACAGCAAGGAAGGTTGGACAGTGGAAAGAGGGAAGGGAAGGTGGACAGGAATGAAAGAAGAAAGGAAAAGAAGAAGGAGAGGTTCCTTGAATGCTTGTCTAAGCAGGACATGTTGAATGGAAACGATCGAGTATTGTGCTATAGTCTCAAATTTCCTAGTTGTTTGAATTCTCTGAAATGGTTTCCAGATGTTTCCATTCTAGCCGCTCCTCCATCTTTGATTTCAAAGGGAGCATTCTATGAACATGTTTCACCATCACCAGCTAGAAAATGCAATGTCGGACCCTGAGTAGTCACTCTAGAACTCTACAACAAAATTGAAATGTAGAGGAGGCGCCGTGCCCTCCCCCAACCCACCCCCAGCTTCAATTTCAAACGGGGCTCCACAAAACATTTACATTTAGCGTAGAATCAACGACAACAACAACAACAGCAGCAGCAGCAGCAGCAACAGCGTAGTACAGCACAAGCAAACCCTGGAACAATAAAGCAGATATTAGGCCCATCCGAGGCCGATCTTTTGCTCATGCCAGGCCCATCTGAGGCTGTTACCCCTTTGCTTACTTTCCCAGAGCCCTGCATGGCCGACGCCTCCAAGGCTTTTACCAGCTTGCTTTGCAACCCAAGAACTTCTACCGCGCTTGCTCAAGGAGATCCCGCCTTTACGGTGTAGTGCTTGCGGTGGAGAGTCAGGTGTCCTGCAGCATGTCATGTTTCCACGAACTGTTTGTAAGTGCCGGAATGAAAACGAAAGGAATTGATAGGGATGCCCAAGGCGATGTTCCTATATAACAGCTTGATAGGAATTTGTATGGGGCAAGCTGTTCTGTTTTTAGTCCTTTGACTGCATCGCCGATAGCGTGCTAGGAGCAAACGAGCACTCAGAGCACTCATTATGAAGATCTTTTTGAGCTCCTTCAGGTGTCACGCTGATCGATGGAAGTGTTTCACTTTCTCCGGGCAGTCGCCATTCTCACGCCACTTCTTTGCTCGCTAGTGTCGCTTGCCAGCTTCAAGCATTGCAGGTTGTATGGCAGACGGTGGCAGACTTTCTGGACGCCCCGGAAGGTCTGCTGGTCCTTGCAATGGGAAAGCACATTTTTTGCAATTTACTCATGCACTGATTCAGAAGTCGAGAGGGTATCGTTTTTTTCTGCAAGCATTACAAGATATTACAAGGGATGATTGACATGTGTGCCGATAGACTGTTTACCGTCCTAAAACAGCAAATTTTCGATGCGTATCATATCCATTCTAGCACAATTTTGCGACACGATGCCACAGAGATGGAGTGGGGTGGGCTGGTGTTAGCGTTTGACGGTGGATGAAGTTCCTGTTTACAACATGCTGGCTAAGTTGTTTCTTCTAAGTAGTATACGCAAATATGAAATGATATGAAGGCGTGTATGTGTATGCATATATACATATGTGTTTATTAGTTTTATAATATGTTCCCGTATGATTTAATATGGTATAAAGCAACACAGTACTATATAGAAACAAAATAGTAATGATATAGTTTGAGTCAACATAGTATAATGTTATATGATATAGTTTGAGTCAACATACTGTAATGTTATATGATTTGATTTGATCCAACATAATACAATATAGTCTAATATATATATATATATATATACATACATACATATGTATATATATATGAATTGATCTATTTTCACCCACCACAACAGTATATGATTCAACACAATACAATATAATAGAGTAAGTATGATGCAATATGATACAATTTGATTTAAGACGATACAACTAGTATAATATAATACGATATTATCTAGCAGAAAATAATATACATGATAAACAATAATATGATATGGTGTAATATAATGCGATACGATATAGTATAGCATAACATAAAATAATATACAATATCATTTGATATAGTATAGTATAATGTAGTCAAATATAAAAATGATTGAATGTCATAAATCAAAAAGGTTATGTTGTCGCGGACGCCGGCGCAATACGCCTGTTTTGTGAAGACGCTGCAGCCGCTCCGCCGCTGTTTTTGAAATCTATAGCTAGGTGATGTCAGAAGACGACTTCCAAACCCAGCTCAAGCTGCAACCCAAACAAGGTGGGCAAGGCAGTGGCTCCTCTAAGAAACGTGTTGCCCGTCAGGTGCCTTCTTTTGCTCTCAGTGATTTCATTTCCAAAGCTTCCTCCGGCGCCAAGTGCGAAGCTTCGCTGAGGCTTGCTGATTTTGCTTCGGTTGACATTGAGCCTCGCTTTGCAGATTTGGGTTCGCGTGAGAGAAGAAGGCCCTTCCGCACTTGGGGCAAGCGCGCGGTTTCGCGCAATGGGGTGAGCTTAAAGGCGCGGGAGGTGCAATTTGACTGGCCTCCCAGAGTGCTTGATGTCGAAAGCCTTGTTGCTGGCTCATCTCGCGGCGGCCCAAGTATTGGCTGGGAGGCTCGTCCTTTCAAAAGGGCATTGACCAGGCTTTGCTGGGAGCGCCCGCCCTGCCTATTTGTTGTTGAGGCTGATGGCCGCAAGAACACTGGCCAAGCTCCTCACCAGCGCAATAAATTGGCCCATGCTGGACAGCACCGAGTGGGTCTCTTGCAGCCCGCAGTGACATTGAAGCCGTTGTCTGCTGATGCTGACATTGGCTGGAAATGCTCTTCGCCCAGTTGGGCCGACTTCGGTTAAGAAAGTTTCCATTCCAGTTCCAGTTCTTACCCAGCTCGGGTCCAAACACTGGAGGACTGTGCGCAAAAACGTAACAGTGCAACAGCGGCAACAGCTTTCTGGTCGGAAGCCTTGTTCTCTTCAATTCAAGAAGCGTCGGAAAATTGTTCTATTGAGTTGCGCGCCTCGGAGGCGCCAGCAGTCTGCCCAGGACCTTGACCCTGCCAAATTTGAGTTTTTTATTTGGCCCTTCTTGGCGAATGGTAAGAAAACCTGCGCCAAGAAAATTAGTTTCCGAAATGCTTGGCGGTGTCGCAAGTGCTTGCGTTGCTTCACTGTTCGCCGTGACCCCGCGGGCCATGAATGGCGAGACATGTTGGCGCATAAATACGCTCTGGATCGCGGTGCTTGAAAACACAGTAGCTTGACAGCTACGAAATCCAGGCCGTCAAAGACGCCAAGCGTCGGCCAATCGCTCGTTCTGTTCAACCTCTCGCAAATGAAGTTCGCGTTAGGTACGCCCCGCCCAAGACCTCCAAGACTTCCAATGGATGATGCCAACGAAAGCAAAGCAAGCGCGAGATCAAGATGATGAGTGTCACACTTCGTTCAGCGGCCCCTCCGCGAAGGAAGCCCAAGTAGCGCATTTGGCGCAAGCGTCCTCCTGCTTATGGATTCAGCCCCGGCTTGACTCGTGTTGCTTTTGTCAGATCGCCGGGTAAGCATTGGGTTATCGGCCTTCCCTGGCCCTTAATGTCTTGGGGGCTCAGCATTGTATTGGTAATACGCATAACGCAACCGCTTGTCCTGCGGTTGTCCGCAAGTGTGAGCTACGATTAAAATTTTGGAAATTGGTTCCCGTCGTCCAAGGGTTCCGTGGAATTTTGATTCGAGGCATAGTTTTGCGCATCTTTACATGGTGTGCTGCAATCACAACGCGTGGTCAGTCCATGGTAGATCATCTTTATATTGCTGCTCACAAAGCTTGCGCAGGTAGGGTATTGACTGACATGCCTTTTCCAATTAAGTGTGAACTCATGGGCGGGCTGCTGATCCACACGTTGCTTGCAACTACATGGCCCTCATGTTTGCTGTGCGCGTCCATGTTAAGGGAGTTTCCTGGTTGCAAATGATGGGGCTTCCTGATCAAAAGTGGTGCCGCTTTACTCCTGTACTGACAACCTTGCTGGCCACATGCAATTTGACCATTGACCCGAATGATGATTTCATCCAAAGAACAAACAGCTTTGGTCAATTTCGCGCCTGGCGCTTTGGTGCGGATCGGTTTCGCGTTGAAATTGAACGGATTGTAAATTTTGTGAGGGCTGAATTTTTGCAAATGAACAACAGGATTTTCTGTGTGCATGAAAGAAATAATGCCGAGGGCTTTGCCCGTGGCAGAGATGATCTTTCCCCCCACCGGGGTGAAGGGTTGTGCGCTTTTGCCGGCCGCAAGCATTTCTTGATTAACCCTCATAGTAATAAATTTGACAGGCTGTCACACTCTGGGCCACTCCGTCCAACAGGATGATCCCCGCACTTTGTGTCCTTGTGGTCCGCCATTGCCTAGTCTTCGTACGCCTGATCTAGTTGGGGATTGTGACGTTGTTGCGCCGCTCCGTGCTCAGGTCCCCGCTCCAGTCGGCATGGTGGAAGATCGCCTCTTGGCCAAAATCGTTTTTGAGCAAACTAAGGTGCCGGCTGTTTGGCCATGGGACGCATTGGCGCAAAATTTCTTCAGTAGTGTGTGCGCTCATATTCCCCTCCTTGATACATTCTTTGCTGCGACAGATGGATCAGAACAGAATGGGATAGCGGCTTGGGCAGCCTTTTGGCCACAGGTCAACTTGCGCCTGGCCCGTGGGGTCGCTGAAGATCAATCTGCCTTCCGCGCTGAAGTTGATGCCATCAAAAAGTATTAGAATTTCTCCGGTATCTGGCTGAGCGCCAGATCCTTCCCAGCAGTGGCATAGTGTTGATTATTTCCCGATTGCCTTTCAACGGGTGGCGGCCAGTGCTCCAAGTTGAGCCTTCCGTGCACGGAGACCATCCGCAAACCTTCGATCTTTGGGTATGTATTTAAAATTTGCTTGGATCTTTTCACATGGAAAGCAATCCCGTCTTTTTCAGCCTTCGCGCCTGTGTAGCGAATCCAACATGCGTCAACGGAATGATGTCACTGACCGCCAAGCCAACCAGTGTATGCGGCGCCGACTAGCGGGTTCACCGCGTGAAGCCTGGCGCGCGCAGCGCCAGGCTGCTTTGGAGTGGGAGGTTTCTGCCATCCGACGCTGTGCTGAAGTTGGCCGCCAGTACCATGAGCACTTTGACTGGCTGACGGATTTGTTGTGATCACTTACCCATCCATTTTCTTAATCATGTTAAAATTGCTCTCGGTTGCATTTTGATTTGACTTCATGCTTATCCCGGTTATCGCCGGAGTTTGACCCAAATGTTTTGCCTGCGCTAGTACTTGTGTGGTACTTACCTGTGATTATTGCTTTGATCATCTGTGATGTTCCTGGTCTGCCAGCTTCCTGGCCATTGGCAATGCCTGAGGGTTTGTGGTTCCCTCAGTTTTCTTCCAAACGTAATGCAGCCAGAATTTTTGGTCCATGGGCCTGCTCTCCTCGGCTCAGGTACTTCGTTGGCCAGTTCACTTGGCCGCCGCGTGAGCAGCAAGGGGGTCTCCTGATCGCGCCCTCCTCTTCTTTGCAATTCTCGACGTCATTGGGTAAGGATGATGATGGTCTGCCCCTGGCGTGTCGGAGATTTCGTCTGAGCTAGGTTTGCTTGTTTTGGGTGAAGCTTTTCAAGCCTATGGGGTGTTGCTTCCCGCCCGAGTGGGAAGTACTAGCGTATTTGACCATAGGTTAAGGTCTAGGCGCCTTATCCCTCAAGGGTTAGCTCACCATTCCGGCATAGGGGGCCATACCCTGGTTGCTTATGTTGGATTGTGTTCGCAAGCCTGTGCGCGTCCCTTTCGATTTTGATCGTCCGCGCGCCCCGCCACCACATTGCCAGGGAAGGGGGTTTTAGACCATATGACAATATTGTTCCATTTTTTCAATGATTTTTTGTTTTTCGATTCATGCTTGATTGATATTTCATTGCGAGTAAATAAACAAAAAGAAATAACGAAGTAAGTGAATATAACAATATAAAAATCTTCATGATGAACAAAAAAATAGATAAATAAGAAAAATAAAGAAATGCACAAAAAATTGAATAGATAAGAAATTAATTAAATAATTAGATGAATGAATGAATAAATGCATTTGTGAATTTTGAATGATCGCATCCTTGCTATTGGTTCATTCTACTTGGTTTTCTTTATTGTTTATCTGTTCATTGGTTGAATTTTCTGTTTAGTCTCGTGTTTCGATTGGCATTTTTTGGTTGCGTTGTTTTTGTTGATTTGCTTGGCTGCCTTCTTTATGCAATTATTTGTCTAGTCGATTATTTGCTTTTTAGGTGCTTTGTGTGATTTCTTTCCCTTTTGTGTTTCATTCACTGACCATTTTCTTTATCTTTTTGTTCATTTATTTTGGATTTTTTGTTTTTATTTTGTTTATATTTTTCATTTTCATTTTGATTTTTGCATCTTTGTTTGTTCACTTACACTTTGATCCCTTTTTTGTTAATTTTTCTGCTGTTTATTCGTTTTTGTTTTCCCTTCGACAAAGATTAGCAAATACACATTAGTTGCCTATCTTTTTGCATTGGATTCATCAAATATTTTCATATACAGTATATCTTTTTTTTCAAAATCGAAATATTCAAAACAAGTTCCTTTTTCGAAACACATGTATTTAGATATTTGTCGAAACATGTATACATGGCTATATTTTATTTTCTTGGCATATATGAAACCATGTTTTTTGAATATGTAGTAAAAATTTTTGTATGCAGATTTTCGTTTTGATATGTGCATCAACATACATATATCTTCGGACTGGTACTTAAATGCACAATCTACAATTGAATGCGCCTGTCATAGGTGTGTTCATAAAAACGGATAATGGTAATGGTGTTGCCGCTGTAACATCATCCAGTTTTTCTAAAATTTCTGGGTTGCTCATCGGTCCGTTGGGGGGATGTGAGTGAGGCCATTGCCCGGTGTGCCTCGCCAAACACCAAGCAGAGGGACAACTCTGGAGGTTGGGAAGGGACTTGGTTTACAGTTTCACGTACTTTCACAATTTTTTCATTACATGAATAAACAGGAACGTAGACACAAACAGACAAAAAATTGACATGTGGTTTGAACGCTAGCTTCGCCGAATCTGATGTCTTTGATTTACAATACAGGATCCTAAAGCGCGACGCGCCCCAAACATATGTGCGTGCATGCATCCATCCATCCATGCATCCATGCATCCATACATCCATACATCCATACATACATATCTATATCTATATGTTCATGTTTTATGTTTGTATACTTGTGCAAACACACACACACATGTATATGTCTATCAAATATGTGGGCACATGCGAGTGTACCAATAGACGCTTGGTTGCACAAACATGCAGATGAATATAAACGAGACAAACGCATAGAACACCAATATCTAGAATAATTAGGTATGTACACATGCAGTTGCATGAATGTCAGACATTTTGTGTCCTCTTTTCGCAATGTGTTTCGGGTGCGCAGCACATTTTGGCTCCTCGGTTGCGTGACGACTTTGCACCTTGCACACTTGGAATCATGGCATCCGAGCACATGCAGCTTCGAACCGAAGAAGTGGAGGAGATGCTGTTGGAGGAGGACATCCTGGAGAGCCCCAGCACCAACAGCACCAAGCCAAGGCAGTGGTACTTCGCTGGTGCTGGCCTTGCTCTGCTTGTGGTCCTGGGAGTGGCTGCCAAGGTTGTGTACCGCTCACCCGAGACCTTGCTTAAGTCCAAGCACTTCGATATGGCCACTGTCCAGGAGTGGGAGGAGATTCCTGGAATTGAAAAGGTTGTGGAGCATGCCAAGACCTTGGAATTGAAGCAGCCGCTGCGGAATCTCAATGACCTCTTCTACGACTCTCAACCAGAAGAGCTTCCGTGGATCCGCACAGAGTGTGTGATCGATGTGATTCAGGGGGCTGCTTACCTCGGCCAGGCCGTGGTTTTCCTCTACAAGGCCATTGAGTATGATGGCATCAGGTGCCCAGACAATTCTCCAGCTGGTTGTGCAGCCAGTATTGCTGGGTTCATTACCTCCGTCACATGGATTGCCTCCTACTTGTCCTTTGCAGCCAACGCATGCGGTCAGGCAGTGAATTCTGGAGCACTTTGCGTTGGTGACTTCACCGCATTGATGGCCAACTTTGGAGAAATGGCCACCGTGGGCGCCGCAGTGAAGGAAGACTGCGACTTCAACACGGACTGGCTGGCAGTCTTGAAGATCACCGGCACTGAAGACACAGGCCCTGGCTGGAAGCAATTCATCCCCGCTGGGGCTGCTCCCACCGTGGAGACCGTGGAAAAGGTGGACGCCCTGCGCACTGCCAACCGCAACCGTGGCTTTGACCTTACCCAGTGCATCGTCGCAGATGTGACCAATGCGGTAGCTTGGCCAGTCACAAGCAGGGGACAGTTGGTCTATCAGTTCTTATTCAGCTTGGGCATGGCTCATCCTGAAAGAATCTGTGTGTTTGTGTGTGATTCGTTTCTTTCTGCTTCTTTAAAACCATCGAGAGGTCGATTCACTCTTTGTGCATGACGCTTTGTGTGCTCTAAGTGATGCGTAGGAACACTTGGGGAAGTTGCATGTTCAGATGATTGTCATCCGACCCGTCATGAATAATTGTTGGATCCTGAAAGCCTCGCATGATCAAACCGAATGATTGAACCAGAGACTTTCCGCAATGCAGATCCTGAGGCCGCCTACATTGTGCGAGCAATTCTGCAGATCCGCACCGCCGCTTCAGCCTGCCCTGAGCCAAAGCCACTTGACTGAGGCTTCAAGCGTTTAGATATGTTCTGATCTCACATGCAAAGGCCTTGGTTCATTGGATTGTCTAGGCACGATTGAGGAATTTTTTGCTACGGAGTGTGACGCAGTTGCCTTTTTACCGCTGAAAATGTAGACACATTGTGCTCTCTGTATCTCTTGCTCGAGGTCCTGTGCTATTAACATCATGAATATAATTTCCTCGTTCGCATGGATCTCCCAATTCACGCCGCTTGGCTCTCCAGCAGTGCTGGACCTATAGGGTCGCAACAAGTTATGATCATTTATGATCTCATTTCCAGGTAAGCAACGTCTTCAGAAAGACTGTAGATAGCAAGAGACTCGCCATGGCAAAGTGGGTCGAATCAAGATCTGCATCTGACCAAACCTATGAACATGGATAGGCGCCAAGTTATGCCAAGTTGAAGCCGCCTTGAAAGGCTGCAGCCGTTCTAGTGGCTAAAGCCACATACACATAGACGCACACAGATGGAACCCAGGTCCCTGGCTGTGTCTGACTGCTGGAGCAAGGGAAGTCAGAAGGCCTTGTGCGCTGCAGACATCTCCGCACCTTGTATGAAGCAGTATGCAGTCCAAGAAAGTCGACACACCTTGTACTTAGCTGCACATGTACTCCTTTGTTTCTTTCAACTTTGCAACTCACATATGCTGCCACTTCGTATCATTCCCAAAGAATTGGCATGCTCTGGCAATGTTTAGGAGGTGACACAGCTGGATACTTGCTTGTCAAATGTTCATTAGGTGACAAACTTTTATTTCCATGGCTGTGGCAAAGCTAGATTGCGAAGCAGAACAAACGCAACTATTTTGAACGTCCTTGAAGCTTTCTTATCCTATAGGGGCACCAAGGACATGGTGGCAGCAGTGACGAATGGTCCTGCTGCAGGTGTCGCAAGCACCTCTGACTCTCAAGCTGCAAATTAAACTTCATGTCACAGGGTCCGAAGTCATTTGAGTCATTTGGAATATGTGTGAAGGTTTTCTTGTTTCAGGAAGTGCGGCTGTTTCCGCATAGCATCGCAATTTTTCAGGTAGGGCCAGCAATCTTTCAGACACTTCGGCCCAGGACTGTGCCGATCTGCCGGATCCAGCCGAAGAGGAGAAGCACCTGCCCATGGACTAAGTCCTGGCAGGATTCAGAGATGCACATTCTGTGCATCATTCCATGGTGGGCCATGGAGAAACTGGATGTACCATAGTGATCCAATGTTGATCCACATATGCGTGGTGTATCTAGGTATGAGGAGATATGAGTAGATATGAGGTAGGATCTCGACTTTGTAGCTGCCTTTTCTGACCTCTTCCATCTGTCAAGAGGCGTACTTAGCCAGGGATCCTCCCTCTTGAATCTATCAGTTGGAGACTGATTTTTGAATGGTCGGGGCAGATGAAGTTAAAAGCTGTTACCACCTGTCCTGACCTTGTGAAACCTTTTTTTTCCAGCGCAACACCACGTTGCTCTGTTGCTCGGAACGAGCTGCTATTGGACTTGAACAAATCTGAGCCTCTTGAGGGTAAAGATGGATAAAGCTTGACTGAGTTTCGGCGCTGGGCCACGTGATGTGTTTGACTCCTTGTGCTCACACTGGACAATGAGCAACACCCACATTCACACGGCCTGACTACACACAGAATCTGCATCCACAAGCACATGCGTGAGCTCATGTCATACAGTTTTCTTGCGGAAAGTTGGACAGCTGACATGAAAGACCAAAGTGTTCTCTTTCGCAATCTGGTTCGGGTGCGCAGCACATTTTGGCTCCTCGGTTGCGTGACGACTTTGCACCTTGCACACTTGGAATCATGGCATCCGAGCACATGCAGCTTCGAACCGAAGAAGTGGAGGAGATGCTGTTGGAGGAGGACATCCTGGAGAGCCCCAGCACCAACAGCACCAAGCCAAGGCACTGGTACTTCGCCGGTGCTGGCCTTGCTCTGCTTGTGGTCCTGGGAGTGGCTGCCAAGGTTGTGTACCGCTCACCCGAGACCTTGCTTCAGTCCAAGCACTTCGATATGGCCACTGTCCAGGAGTGGGAGGAGATTCCTGGAATTGAAAAGGTTGTGGAGCATGCCAAGACCTTGGAATTGAAGCAGCCGCTGCGGAATCTCAATGACCTCTTCTACGACTCTCAACCAGAAGAGCTTCCGTGGATCCGCACAGAGTGTGTGATCGATGTGATTCAGGGGGCTGCTTACCTCGGCCAGGCCGTGGTTTTCCTCTACAAGGCCATTGAGTATGATGGCATCAGGTGCCCAGACAATTCTCCAGCTGGTTGTGCAGCCAGTATTGCTGGGTTCATTACCTCCGTCACATGGATTGCCTCCTACTTGTCCTTTGCAGCCAACGCATGCGGTCAGGCAGTGAATTCTGGAGCACTTTGCGTTGGTGACTTCACCGCAGTGCTGGACCTATAGGGTCGCAACAAGTTATGATCATTTATGATCTCATTTCCAGGTAAGCAACGTCTTCAGAAAGACTGTAGATAGCAAGAGACTCGCCATGGCGAAGTGGGTCGAATCAAGATCTGCATCTGACCAAACCTATGAACATGGATAGGCGCCAAGTTATGCCAAGTTGAAGCCGCCTTGAAAGGCTGCAGCCGTTCTAGTGGCTAAGCCCACATAGACGCACACAGATGGAACCCAGGTCCCTGGCTGTGTCTGACTGCTGGAGCAAGGGAAGTCAGAAGGCCTTGTGCGCTGCAGACATCTCCGCACCTTGTATGAAGCAGTATGCAGTCCAAGAAAGTCGACACACCTTGTACTTAGCTGCACATGTACTCCTTTGTTTCTTTCAACTTTGCAACTCACATATGCTGCCACTTCGTATCATTCCCAAAGAATTGGCATGCTCTGGCAATGTTTAGGAGGTGACACAGCTGGATACTTGCTTGTCAAATGTTCATTAGGTGACAAACTTTTATTTCCATGGCTGTGGCAAAGCTAGATTGCGAAGCAGAACAAACGCAACTATTTTGAACGTCCTTGAAGCTTTCTTATCCTATGGGGGCACCAAGGACATGGTGGCAGCAGTGACGAATGGTCCTGCTGCAGGTGTCGCAAGCACCTCTGACTCTCAAGCTGCAAATTAAACTTCATGTCACAGGGTCCGAAGTCATTTGGAATATGTGTGAAGGTTTTCTTGTTTCAGGAAGTGCGGCTGTTTCCGCATAGCATCGCAATTTTGCAGGTAGGGCCAGCAATCTTTCAGACACTTCGGCCCAGGACTGTGCCGATCTGCCGGATCCAGCCGAAGAGGAGAAGCACCTGCCCATGGACTAAGTCCTGGCAGGATTCAGAGATGCACATTCTGTGCATCATTCCATGGTGGGCCATGGAGAAACTGGATGTACCATAGTGATCCAATGTTGATCCACATATGCGTGGTGTATCTAGGTATGAGGAGATATGAGTAGATATGAGGTAGGATCTCGACTTTGTAGCTGCCTTTTCTGACCTCTTCCATCTGTCAAGAGGCGTACTTAGCCAGGGATCCTCTCTCTTGAATCTATCAGTTGGAGACTGATTTTTGAATGGTCGGGGCAGATGAAGTTAAAAGCTGTTACCACCTGTCCTGACCTTGTGAAACCTTTTTTTTTCCAGCGCAACACCACGTTGCTCTGTTGCTCGGAACGAGCTGCTATTGGACTTGAACAAATCTGAGCCTCTTGAGGGTAAAGATGGATAAAGCTTGACTGAGTTTCGGCGCTGGGCCACGTGATGTGTTTGACTCCTTGTGCTCACACTGGACAATGAGCAACACCCACATTCACACGGCCTGACTACACACAGAATCTGCATCCACAAGCACATGCGTGAGCTCATGTCATACAGTTTTCTTGCGGAAAGTTGGACAGCTCACATGAAAGACCAAAGTGTTCTCTTTTCGCAATCCGTTTCGGGTGCGCAGCACATTTTGGCTCCTCAGTTGTGTGACGACTTTGCACCTTGCACACTTGGAATCATGGCATCCGAGCACATGCAGCTTCGAACCGAAGAAGTGGAGGAGATGCTGTTGGAGGAGGACATCCTGGAGAGCCCCAGCACCAACAGCACCAAGCCAAGGCACTGGTACTTCGCCGGTGCTGGCCTTGCTCTGCTTGTGGTCCTGGGAGTGGCTGCCAAGGTTGTGTACCGCTCACCCGAGACCTTGCTTCAGTCCAAGCACTTCGATATGGCCACTGTCCAGGAGTGGGAGGAGATTCCTGGAATTGAAAAGGTTGTGGAGCATGCCAAGACCTTGGAATTGAAGCAGCCGCTGCGGAATCTCAATGACCTCTTCTACGACTCTCAACCAGAAGAGCTTCCGTGGATCCGCACAGAGTGTGTGATCGATGTGATTCAGGGGGCTGCTTACCTCGGCCAGGCCGTGGTTTTCCTCTACAAGGCCATTGAGTATGATGGCATCAGGTGCCCAGACAATTCTCCAGCTGGTTGTGCAGCCAGTATTGCTGGGTTCATTACCTCCGTCACATGGATTGCCTCCTACTTGTCCTTTGCAGCCAACGCATGCGGTCAGGCAGTGAATTCTGGAGCACTTTGCGTTGGTGACTTCACCGCGTTGATGGCCAACTTTGGAGAAATGGCCACCGTGGGCGCCGCAGTGAAGGAAGACTGCGACTTCAACACGGACTGGCTGGCAGTCTTGAAGATCACCGGCACTGAAGACACAGGCCCTGGCTGGAAGCAATTCATCCCCGCTGGGGCTGCTCCCACCGTGGAGACCGTGGAAAAGGTGGACGCCCTGCGCACTGCCAACCGCAACCGTGGCTTTGACCTTACCCAGTGCATCGTCGCAGATGTGACCAATGCGGTAGCTTGGCCAGTCACAAGCAGGGGACAGTTGGTCTATCAGTTCTTATTCAGCTTGGGCATGGCTCATCCTGAAAGAATCTGTGTGTTTGTGTGTGATTCGTTTCTTTCTGCTTCTTTAAAACCATCGAGAGGTCGATTCACTCTTTGTGCATGACGCTTTGTGTGCTCTAAGTGATGCGTAGGAACACTTGGGGAAGTTGCATGTTCAGATGATTGTCATCCGACCCGTCATGAATAATTGTTGGATCCTGAAAGCCTCGCATGATCAAACCGAATGATTGAACCAGAGACTTTCCGCAATGCAGATCCTGAGGCCGCCTACATTGTGCGAGCAATTCTGCAGATCCGCACCGCCGCTTCAGCCTGCCCTGAGCCAAAGCCACTTGACTGAGGCTTCAAGCGTTTAGATATGTTCTGATCTCACATGCAAAGGCCTTGGCTCATTGGATTGTCTAGGCACGATTGAGGAATTTTTTGCTACGGAGTGTGAAGCAGTTGCCTTTTTACCGCTGAAAATGTAGACCCATTGTGCTCTCCGTATCTCTTGCTCGAGGTCCTGTGCTATTAACATCATGAATATAATTTCCTCGTTCGCATGGATCTCCCAATTCACGCCGCTTGGCTCTCCGGCAGTGCTGGACCTATAGGGTCGCAACAAGTTATGATCATTTCTGATCTCATTTCCAGGTAAGCAAGGTCTTCAGAAAGACTGTAGATAGCAAGAGACTCGCCATGGCAAAGTGGGTCGAATCAAGATCTGCATCTGACCAGACCTATGAACATGGATAGGCGCCAAGTTATGCCAAGTTGAAGCCGCCTTGAAAGGCTGCAGCCGTTCTAGTGGCTAAGCCCACATAGACGCACACAGATGGAACCCAGGTCCCTGGCTGTGTCTGACTGCTGGAGCAAGGGAAGTCAGAAGGCCTTGTGCGCTGCAGACATCTCCGCACCTTGTATGAAGCAGTATGCAGTCCAAGAAAGTCGACACACCTTGTACTTAGCTGCACATGTACTCCTTTGTTTCTTTCAACTTTGCAACTCACATATGCTGCCACTTCGTATCATTCCCAAAGAATTGGCATGCTCTGGCAATGTTTAGGAGGTGACACAGCCGGATACTTGCTTGTCAAATGTTCATTCGGTGACAAACTGTTGTTTCCATGGCTGTGGCAAAGCTAGATTGCGAAGCAGAACAAACGCAACTATTTCAAACGTTCTTGAAGCTCTCCTATCCTATGGGGGCACCAAGGACATGGTGGCAGCAGTGACGAATGGTCCTGCTGCAGGTGTCGCAAGCACCTCTGACTCTCAAGCTGCAAATTAAACTTCATGTTACAGGGTCCGAAGTCATTTGGAATGTGTGTGAAGGTTTTCTTGTTTCATAAAGTGCGGCTGTTTCCGCTTAGCATTGCAATTTTGCAGGTAGGGCAAGCAATCTTTCAGACACTTCGACCCAGGACTGTGCCGATCTGCCGGATCCAGCCGAAGAGGAGAAGCACCTGCCCATGGACTAAGTCCTGACAGGTTTCAGATGCACATTGTGTGCATCATTCCATGGTGGGCCATGGAGAAACTGGATGTACCATAGTGATCCAATGTTGATCCACATATGCGTGGTGTATCTAGGTATGAGGAGATATGAGTAGATATGAGGTAGGATCTCGACTTTGTAGCTGCCTTTTCTGACCTCTTCCATCTGACAAGAGGCGTACTTAGCCAGGGATCCTCCCTCTTGAATCTATCAGTTGGAGACTGATTTTTGAATGGTCGGGGCAGATGAAGTTAAAGCTGTTACCACCTGTCCTGACCTTGTGAAACCTTTTTTTTCCAGCGCAACACCACGTTGCTCTGTTGCTCGGAACGAGCTGCTGTTGGACTTGAACAAATCTGAGCCTCTTGAGGAATGTCTGATGAAAACGAGTTGCTGCTTGACCCTTAAATCAACTTAAATCTGTTTGCTTCCTTCAGTTTTCTTGCATACTTCTCTCGCTGTTTGAATGCTTCCCCAATGCTGCAAGACGTCATTAGTGGGCTCTTGTCAAGTCTTTGTGCAGGGGGAAGTGATACCTGATTTGTGATTTGTAGTGTCAAGGACCATCACCATTCATACCTACAACAATTAAGTTGACAATGAACAAAGATGGAAAATTTTGGATGAAATGGGTTTGCCTTCCGTAGGTGCTTGCCTTGCAGCTCTGAGCTTTGCCGTTTCCAGTTTGAGGAGGCCTGCAGTCTAAAAGGAGCTTTGAAGGAGACCTGCTTGCAGCCTTGCATTCATCACAGTACAGAGGGACTTTTGGTACAGAGGGACTTTTGACAGGTTCATCTCATCACTTACTGGCAGTTGACCTGTCTGTATCCTGATCATTTGCTTTCATTGATATCTATTCTCATATGGAAGCACAGGCATTCTCGAAAGGCTTTGCACAGGACACTTGTGAATTTAACCTTTCCAGCAAAGGGAGTATGGACGAAGCATATGACATGAACATCCATGAACATCCATGAACATCCATGAACATCCATGAACATCCATGAAAGCTGATAATTCGAACACATGTCATAAGCTCTGGGCATGGGCGTGGCATGTCCGGGTCACTGCAGGACCCCTCGGTCGTGGGCCTGCACTTGGGCTTGGCCTCTGCAGCAGCAGAGGCGGGGCTTCGTCTGCACCTTGTTTGAAGCTTTGGAGTTCCAAGCATATACACTACTTTATACTTTATATGCATATATACTAATATATAATATATATATACATATATATGCTACTTTATACATCTTTATACTTTATATACTTTCTTTATACATCTTTATACCTTGTTTTGAGTTCTGACATTAGGAAGTTCTCTTCACCAAGAGTTCCCAGTGACATTCCAATGAGATTCCAAGTGAGAGGCAGATCTTTTGGAGCCTTTTCCGCCGCTTTGCACCTCAGCACGAACTCAGAGCTGCAAACCGGTCACTCTGTTCTTGGCTGTTTCCATTTGAGCGCTTGTGATCTGTACAAGTCAGTGAGGCCCAAAAGGCCAAAGAAGCCCCCCGCAGATTCCCACAGCTTCCCACAGCTTCCGGCAGTTCGTTGCGATTCGAGGCACAAACCGCATGGGACAATCGGGAAGAGTCAGCACAGCCATGAGGCATGGAGAGAAACAGGAGAAATCTTGGACCAAATCTTGGACCAGTCTTTGCAGCAACTTCGGAAACAACTGAAAGAGTGGAAGAGTATGGAAGAGCATGGAAGAGTATGAAGCGTGAACGTGAAGACAGGACCTGAATTGAATTGAATTGAATTGAATTGAATTGATGAATTAAGATGGATTGCATTAATACTTTGTCATGACCGTGTCTTATTGTGAGAAAGCACGAACTTGACTTGCTGCACACATTTCGCAGAAGTTTTGCAGCCTCACACAAAATGGACTGCATGTGATATGATAAAAGTTGTGTGCTCCCGTTGTGGAACTCAAGGTCGATTTGAGCTTGCATAGAGTGTGAACCATTTGCAATATCTCCATGATTATGATATAATCTTGTTTGTGACGATGAAGTATTACACGGGATGGAATATGGCTGGCCAAATGACACCTAGTTTCTTACTGGCAATTCATGGGTGTGCACTTGCGCATCAAGAATGTCAAGCAAAGCACAAGCATTGCAGACTTGCTGGCCATGTTGCAGCCGGCCTTGGCGTCCGAAGCACAGCATCCACCCAGTGTGTAGGGTATGTGTTTGGATTCCACGCCGTAGATGCCATGGGCCAAAGCCGTCCTAGCCTCTGCCAATGCTGCAACACCAACTCTGGTGCGACAGGCAGAGGGGGGTTCTGGTCAAAATCCTTCATCTGCATACTTGAAAAACCTAAAGTGGCCCGCTGATGCCAGCTGTAGAAGTCTTTGTGTCAAGGGATGCGCTGTCGACGGCAGCTGGTTTAAAGCAACATCTAGGTTTTCTTACACCATGTAAATGTTGATTTTTTCTTTCTTTTGGAGTTTTGCAATATTGAAGGAACTAAAAGACATATTTGAAATATGTAAATTCAGACAGCAGCATGTTCATTCTGCGAGCGCAGCAACTCCTCAGGAGATGAGGTGCTGCTGCGGACACGTTGCCAGGACTCTCTGTTGTCAAACGTCTGATGTTTTTGGGAATATACATGTACATAATATATATATATATTATAATATATTGGTATATTTACATATATTGGTATATATATATATATTCTAATATATTGGTATATATACATATATTGGTATATATATATATATATTTATTTGTGTACATTATATATATATATATATATGTATATACAGCATATATATTCATCATTTCATCTTTTCTTTGAATTTCCAAGAGGACGAACATGTAACACAATATGGACATATCGGAATCCTTCCGGCAATCATTTTCTTACCCCCATCAATACATATCAATACCCCATGCAATTTGTACCTTGCATCATCTTGTCCCGCTAGATCCGGTGCAAGGAGCCTTGGTCTCGTACACCTGACATACCAGAATGGATGAAGACCTTTTCGCCAGCTTTTGATAGCAGCGAGGCAGGATCCTCCGGGAACACGGTGCTCTTGTATGTGCGTGTCCGAGTGTTGCCACGCTCGGGGAAATTATTCCATTCCTGTAAATGAAAAGTTGTCAAAGACAGGATGATGTGATCATGCATGTCAATCAGGGGGACTAGAACCAATTTGCCCATCCGGTCCAATGAAGCTGTGACATTTCCATGGATGAGTGGGCCGACGAAAGACTATGAGCGTTGCTTTTGATTTACCATTCATTGGTTGGTCTGTCACATGCACTCAGAATGGCTTGGGGTTTGGCCCAGAACCCGAAGAGAGCTCTGTTCAAAAAAGGAGAGCTTGACAAACTGCTCATAGCACAATCGTTTTCTCCACTCTGTCCGACTTCCGTCAAGTGTGAAAGGGCGTGTGAATGTCAGAGTCTGTCTATCCTCACATTGTGCAGTTTTGCCAGTCTTGGATTGTGAGTAGTGACTGCGTAGTGTGAGAAGCAGTAGCTAAAGACGCAATCTGCAAAGTGCCCAAAGGCATGCCCTCGATCAGGCCTTACTCATGCTGTCAACCTGGGAGCAATTCCGCGAGGAGACGAAAGGTCTGAAGAAGCAGTTTTCCACGTTGGAAACGATGCGAAAGTTGTGCTCTTGCTCGACATTCGAGGGAGTGGTCAACATGTCATGAATGTTGAAGGGATTTCGCACCAGAGTTTTTTTGACTTTGAAGTTGCACTTTTGAAATCTCTTGAAGGACATCCACCAGAGCGCCTTTTGATGTTTGTCGTAGTAATAGTGGTAGTCGTCGTCGTCGTCGTCGTAGTAGTAGTAGTAGTAGCAGCAGCATCAGTCTGAGTAGTCTGAGTAGTTTGACCAGTAGCTGCAGCAACAGTACTACAGGAGTCGTTTTCTCGTTAACTCTCTGGAAATCATGTGATCCCTGAGTTGCTCGAACCTGGCTGTGTAGAACCATTGCTACCCTCGAAACGCTTCAGGAGTTGAAGCAAAGAACCAATCATTTTGTGGAGACCATGCTTGCTGGTTTGCCATGCCGCGTGGTGAATGGACCAGGACTGTGCAGCTTTGCATCGATGACTTCGAAAATTGAAAACTGTGGTTATGCAATGTTATGCACACCCATTCATTCGATTCATTCCCCTTTGTGTCTAGGTCTGCCCGCTCCAGGGCTGGAACAGGGGTTTGGCTGGTTTATAGACTGCGATGGGCCCCAACCATACCTTGTCAAACCCCGCTTTTGGATCCCATGCTGGACCAGCGCCCATCTTTCAAAACAGGTTCTAGATCAGTAAAGACCCCCAACTCAAGCTGTATCACAGATCTTTTTTGGCGTCCAAAAGTCACGCTGTCGACAGTTGTCTTGGATTGTGTGAAGTGGAAGTCCCTGGTATTTGTTTCACTTCAGCTTGTGACAGGCCAATGTCTGACTGCAACAGCAAAATTGGATTTTCAAATGACCACGTTGACAATCTCAATCTCTGATTGCAACTTGACCAACTGGGGCAGCTGGTTTCGGAGGGAGGGGTAGGATCCAAATCAAAGTTTTTGGGATTTTGGAAACCAACCATTAGAAGATATTAGAGGGGGATGTTGGCAAATCAAGAGTTGTGATGGCTGCTTGGGCACGGCTCTCGTTTCAGTTGGAGATTCTGTTTGTTTGAACACCCTTTTAGGGAGGTGTTTTGACAGTCTGCAACCAATCAAGATTCCCCGGTGAATCAATTGGGATGCCAATCTGTGTACCTACATATGCAGTAGCTTGAATGTAACGTCCGACTTGTGCAACCGGCTGGTTACGTCTTTTCACTTTACATTTATGATCACAGGTTTACATCAGTATGTATGATGACCAGCAGCCTTGGCAACCCACACAGAGCTACTTTCATTTTCCATGTGAGAGATTTAGGTATGCAGGTAATGCTGCAGTATGTCAACTAGACTTTGAGATTTTGGTTCGCAATGCGAAAGAGTATTTGCATGTCCGTAGCGAACAGCAGAGAGAGCGAGAGAGAAAGAGAGAGAGAGAGATAGAGAGAGTGTCAGGAGTGTGTCCCTATTCTCAAGAAAACATTTTTTATGCTCAGCTATGGTGAGATCCTTCCAAAAAGACTGGACTCGTAATCAGGTGTTTGCTGAGAGATGCTGAGAGAATATACGGAAGGGGTATTTGACGTGGGGGCCATCACGCCAAAACACCAGTCAGACCGTGCAAAGTCAGGTGAGTCAGACATGCAGCAGCGATGCTTCTGGTTGGCAGATATACGGCACCTTGGAAGTAATTGTGCCAGTTTTGATCATTTGCATGAACCGGTCATCTGGTGCGAAAGTGAAAGCAACAACTGGATCTGGTGGCAGCATAGATTTGGCATCCAATCTGCTTTCTTCAAGTTTAAGTCGACTTCACGTTCATGTGAGCAGAATTGCATAGGTCCTGGCTTGGAGGCGATCTAGTTTCATATTCTTCACCACAGAGTACAGCCTTTGCAACATTTGTTCTCTGGATACTTCACAAAGGAACCTGTGGCTTTGCTCTGACAGCGAGCTTGCTCGAAGAACACATCAGTGTTTGGCACCCTTCGCAACTGGTCACATTCAATTGCTGTCACAAGCATCCGGATATGCTGTTATGCTAGGTATGTTGGTAAGGCAGATGTGTTGTCACTTGGCATTGCTGTTCTAACTCAATCCTTCACAGCAACCGAATTGAATTGGAGTATGTATGTAACGCTGTCAAGCAGTCTCTCGAATCCGTACGTTGCTCATTCTCTCCAACCGTCTATCAATTACGCAAGCATCTTTGAAGGTGGCATGAAATGTCATAGACATCACAGAACAAGAGCCGTGATGAGCTAGTCCACTTTCAGTAAGCATGTCGTACTTGGACATACTTGGACCATTTTGGACCATTTTGGACCATTTTCTTCTGTCTTTGAGTTTTTGCTAATGCTTTGGGATCGCTGAGGCAGTAGCGGAGGAAGCGGAACTCGCTTGCTTGGTGCTGCTCGATGGAGCCAGTCAGCCTTTGCCCCTACTACTTCGTAGTTCTGAGGCCGAGCTGACCTGTCGCAAGAATCCGTGATATGATGTGATTGGCATGTCTGAACAATCATTTGTTTTTCCACGTGTAATTCGCTTGGTCGGATGAAAATGCAAATGCGGGTGCCGATCATGATTCCTTCCGATTCAGCTGGTCTGGCATCATCGCATCCGAATTACCTTCCGCAAGCATCATTTTTTCACTTTTTCATTGATGTTCATCCAAACGAAGGAGCGACATCAAAACATCACGTGCAAACTGCATGTTATGTTCTTTGGGAATTGCAAGAGGCACATGCCAGTTGCATTTGCACAACAGCAGAAGTACGTGCAATGAGTGCGCAGGCACGAGAAGACTTCCTCGACTGCATGTCAGTGCTGATTGCAGCGCACAGACAGCGTCTCGAAAAGAGCCTCCAAAGCATACAATTTTGAGGGAAGGTTTGGAAGGTTGACCATGGTTGGCCACTCTACATGAAGATCTCATGACTTCTCCGTTGAAAGCACTGGATCTTCAGAGCTCCAAAGGATGGTGCTCAGCGCTCTGAAGTCTTTGCACTGAGGGACATGCCATCAGCTCCTCAACCTTGGCTTCCGAAACCAGATCTTGCAGGTGGGACGATGATGGAAGAGAGATATGACTTGTGACTTCGTTCAAGTCACATCTTTGCGCTAAGAAATGCTGAGAATAAACAGTTCTATATGGATGATATGGTGTTTTTTTCGAAAAAGACATGCAAATCATTTGCTTAATAGACATAAGCCATATCATCAATGAAAATCATGGACTCGTTGGAGAAACATAGAATTTTAAACAATCATTTATCAAATGTCTATTATCTATTTGTTACAACATTTGTTGGAGAAAAGACGAGGCCTTCGGCAATATGGCTGCAGCTTGCGGAGCTGTCATTTGGCGGGGCCTTTGAGTGCTTGGCTGGCGACTTGTGCTCCATCAGGAAGCCAACCAGGCGGGGACCATGACTGCCATAGCTATCCATAGCTATCCATAGCCATAGCTATCCATAGCTCGTGTACAAAAGATCTCGCTTGAAGCTGGTGTGGAGAGTTCTACTGAGTGCCATGGAAGACGGTGCTGCATGACATATGCACACTCTGACAGACTTGCACTGTTCTCCACAACGCATTCACATGTTCCTGAGCACATCATGACCACACTTGCATGAATTTGCATCAACTTGCATCTGAATTCTTCCTAACATGTTGATTAGCATCACCTGAGTGCTAAGGATGCGAGCAACATTGTTTGCCTCACCCAGGACCCGATTCCCCGGGCAAGAGCTTCAAGGCGGGAAGTCTCCAAGTGCTGCGCCGACACGGACTTGGATTGTGCAGCTGGAAAGTTTTGAATGTCAGTTAAGGATGCCTTGAATATATTTGAATGTCAAACGGCCAGACCTTCCATGTTCCTATCTGAATGTTTTTCGGATATTTTCATATACTTTCCACATTTTCAGCCACCAGCCAGGCGTCGGCAAAGAGCAAATCTCGTTCTCGTTCTGCTTCCATCCCCGGTCAGCCGTTGCAACCTGCTCGAAGCCAGGATCTCAGTGAGGCATTTCGAATTTTCTTCTTGGTTTAACCTGCCTTGGAACACTTTAAGCAACTGTAGTTTTTTGGATCCGCAAACTGATGGACGTTCTTTTTGATGTTGCAGCCTGAGGTTATGAGAGCGACGCTGAATCAAATCTAGGTATTGGCAAAGAGTGAGAATTCTCAGCAAAACAATGGAACAAATGTTTGGACTTGGAGCTATTCAGAGCTGGCATTTCTTGGTTATATAAGCCAAGGCTTCAAGGACTAACAGCCACACAGGCGCAAGGAGACACCCAGGCTGCCAAGATTGAGACTGAGCTTTATTGTAGGTTCGAACCAGTTGGATCAGCTGCTGTGTGAATAACTCTCGAGAGAACACTGGGCCTGGGCCAAGCCCATCATACAATCGACTTTAAAGTACCTTGTGGAGTATGCCACTTCTCGGTGAGGCAAAGCATCGGCTTCCCCCCATCTGACAAAGCTGTGCCATGCTGGTAGGGTGTTGAAGTGGGTGTTGAATGACATTTTTAGACTGCAATTCCACTTGCCATCGAAGCAGCCCGGAGACTGTCCAAAAAGGGCGGTCAAGGGCGGTGGATTGAGGAGTTTCAATCCACTGAAGCACGATTGATTTGCAATGATTTGCAACGTATGCCACGAGATTTCACCCGGAAAAAGATCTTTGAGCATCAAAGCACGCGAAGCACGTTGCCTTCTGCAGATTTGAAGACTGCATTTTGATGACCTCTGAAGCACATCTGCAGGGCGGCAGCTGCTCCGCAAGGCTCAGACTTTTTCACAGGGAGGCTGTAGGCTTGCTTAGTAGGGCTACAACTGCTTCCTTCCCACCTGTGCTACCTAAAGAACTGAGGGGAGGGATGCAGGGCGTCACTTGGCCCTGCAGCGTTCCGTTCATTTCAAGTTTATGATTCTCCAGGTGCTGGAAGTGGAGGCCCAGATGGAACCCGAAGCTTTCGGGCGTGTGATGGGATCAAGATACACATCTCACAGTTGGCAAACGTTAGCAGCGTAGAGAAATGTTTCAATGATTTTGAATGATTTTGAACGTCCTTCAAGACACATGCTGTGTGGAAGTCAAAGTGTCGATCCGTTGGCACAGATGCACATCCAGCAGAAGAAGGGTTCTTTTTTGAGTACACAGAAAAACTGGAGGTTCACACTATGGGATAAAACACCTCATAGTTAGGGTCTCTCCAGGTCTATTTGCTCGTTTCTTCAACAGCGAGCAGCCTAAGAGGGAGGCACGCATGCTCCAGTTGTTAGTGCTGTTGGAGCAATGGCTGGAGAACAACTGAGTTGTTTATTTAGTTTATTTGTTTTGTTTTTTAGTTTCTTAATACTTGATTTCTTATGATTTCTTTATTATTTGTTTTTTAGTTTCTTAATACTTGATTTCTTATGATTTCTTTATTATTTGTTTTTTAGTTTCTTAATACTTGATTTCTTATGATTTCTTTATTATTTGTTTTTTAGTTTCTTAATACTTGATTTCTTATGATTTCTTTATTATTTGTTTTTTAGTTTCTTAATACTTGATTTCTTATGATTTCTTTATTATTTGTTTTTTAGTTTCTTAATACTTGATTTCTTATGATTTCTTTATTATTTGTTTTTTAGTTTCTTAATACTTGATTTCTTATGATTTCTTTATTATTTGTTTTTTAGTTTCTTAATACTTGATTTCTTATGATTTCTTTATTATTTGTTTTTTAGTTTCTTAATACTTGATTTCTTATGATTTCTTTATTATTTGTTTTTTAGTTTCTTAATACTTGATTTCTTATGATTTCTTTATTATTTGTTTTTTAGTTTCTTAATACTTGATTTCTTATGATTTCTTTATTATTTGTTTTTTAGTTTCTTAATACTTGATTTCTTATGATTTCTTTATTATTTGTTTTTTAGTTTCTTAATACTTGATTTCTTATGATTTCTTTATTATTTGTTTTTTAGTTTCTTAATACTTGATTTCTTATGATTTCTTTATTATTTGTTTTTTAGTTTCTTAATACTTGATTTCTTATGATTTCTTTATTATTTGTTTTTTAGTTTCTTAATACTTGATTTCTTATGATTTCTTTATTATTTGTTTTTTAGTTTCTTAATACTTGATTTCTTATGATTTCTTTATTATTTGTTTTTTAGTTTCTTAATACTTGATTTCTTATGATTTCTTTATTATTTGTTTTTTAGTTTCTTAATACTTGATTTCTTATGATTTCTTTATTATTTGTTTTTTAGTTTCTTAATACTTGATTTCTTATGATTTCTTTATTATTTGTTTTTTAGTTTCTTAATACTTGATTTCTTATGATTTCTTTATTATTTGTTTTTTAGTTTCTTAATACTTGATTTCTTATGATTTCTTTATTATTTGTTTTTTAGTTTCTTAATACTTGATTTCTTATGATTTCTTTATTATTTGTTTTTTAGTTTCTTAATACTTGATTTCTTATGATTTCTTTATTATTTGTTTTTTAGTTTCTTAATACTTGATTTCTTATGATTTCTTTATTATTTGTTTTTTAGTTTCTTAATACTTGATTTCTTATGATTTCTTTATTATTTGTTTTTTAGTTTCTTAATACTTGATTTCTTATGATTTCTTTATTATTTGTTTTTTAGTTTCTTAATACTTGATTTCTTATGATTTCTTTATTATTTGTTTTTTAGTTTCTTAATACTTGATTTCTTATGATTTCTTTATTATTTGTTTTTTAGTTTCTTAATACTTGATTTCTTATGATTTCTTTATTATTTGTTTTTTAGTTTCTTAATACTTGATTTCTTATGATTTCTTTATTATTTGTTTTTTAGTTTCTTAATACTTGATTTCTTATGATTTCTTTATTATTTGTTTTTTAGTTTCTTAATACTTGATTTCTTATGATTTCTTTATTATTTGTTTTTTAGTTTCTTAATACTTGATTTCTTATGATTTCTTTATTATTTGTTTTTTAGTTTCTTAATACTTGATTTCTTATGATTTCTTTATTATTTGTTTTTTAGTTTCTTAATACTTGATTTCTTATGATTTCTTTATTATTTGTTTTTTAGTTTCTTAATACTTGATTTCTTATGATTTCTTTATTATTTGTTTTTTAGTTTCTTAATACTTGATTTCTTATGATTTCTTTATTATTTGTTTTTTAGTTTCTTAATACTTGATTTCTTATGATTTCTTTATTATTTGTTTTTTAGTTTCTTAATACTTGATTTCTTATGATTTCTTTATTATTTGTTTTTTAGTTTCTTAATACTTGATTTCTTATGATTTCTTTATTATTTGTTTTTTAGTTTCTTAATACTTGATTTCTTATGATTTCTTTATTATTTGTTTTTTAGTTTCTTAATACTTGATTTCTTATGATTTCTTTATTATTTGTTTTTTAGTTTCTTAATACTTGATTTCTTATGATTTCTTTATTATTTGTTTTTTAGTTTCTTAATACTTGATTTCTTATGATTTCTTTATTATTTGTTTTTTAGTTTCTTAATACTTGATTTCTTATGATTTCTTTATTATTTGTTTTTTAGTTTCTTAATACTTGATTTCTTATGATTTCTTTATTATTTGTTTTTTAGTTTCTTAATACTTGATTTCTTATGATTTCTTTATTATTTGTTTTTTAGTTTCTTAATACTTGATTTCTTATGATTTCTTTATTATTTGTTTTTTAGTTTCTTAATACTTGATTTCTTATGATTTCTTTATTATTTGTTTTTTAGTTTCTTAATACTTGATTTCTTATGATTTCTTTATTATTTGTTTTTTAGTTTCTTAATACTTGATTTCTTATGATTTCTTTATTATTTGTTTTTTAGTTTCTTAATACTTGATTTCTTATGATTTCTTTATTATTTGTTTTTTAGTTTCTTTCTTATGATTTCTTATGATTTCTTATGATTTCTTATGATTTCTTATGATTTCTTATGATTTCTTATGATTTCTTATGATTTCTTATGATTTCTTATGATTTCTTATGATTTCTTATGATTTCTTATGATTTCTTATGATTTCTTATGATTTCTTATGATTTCTTTATTATTTGTTTTTGTTTTGTATTCCCCAGGAGGCTGCACCTGCCACGAAGATTTCTGCCTTGCTTGCAGAGATGCCCTCTGCAGTGGAGCTGTGCCAGGCCTAGATCCCAGTGGTCGCTCGAATTCGTTCGCTACGGCAACGAAACACTGCTGTTACACGGATCTCCAGGCAAGCGAGGAGCAGCTCAAGGATCTCCTGCACCGAACAGGTGCGAACTTGGAAGTCTTAGGTGGATTGACCTGTGGAGTTTGTGCCGGAGTACAACAAGAGCAGAACTGCACACTGCAGAGCATTGAAGTTCCACGTTCGTATAGTGAAAGAGACCGCGACGTGTCAGGGCCGAATGCCTATTCAGTCCTGCGCTTTTTGCTGGCCAGTTGCCAGCTCGCACTTCACCCTTTGGAGAGGTCAGCCTTTCTTTGCGGATTTGGAGAGTCACATATGCAATTGTGACAAGCATGTGAGCCTTGACTGTGAGGTCGGAACATCTTTCCATGGTGATGGGGCCGGGCGTTTTGCAAGTGGCTGTTTTGCAGGTGCGCTGGGTACAGTACTCCTTGCCAAGGAATTGCAAAAGTATGCAAAAGTGTAGATTCCTGGTTTTGTGAGATGAGCAATGATCAAAACAGGTCACTTGCCCAGAAGAAAAACAGTTCTCATACCATTCCATCGAATCCCAGTCGAAGGATTTGGGCTTGTTGGTGGCTTGACATGCGAACGGTTTTGACAGCAGGAATGGGATTGACGGTGAGGCAGCACCAGCCCAAGAAGAAGTCTTCCGCCGCTGGCGAGGAGACTTGGGTTCCAGCTTTGGGATTCATGGCAGCCCTCTTCAGAACTGGCACGGCGGCCCAAAGTGACCAACCCAAGTCACGCATGTCACGCAAGTCACGCATGTCACGCATGTCACGCATGTCATGCTTGTTGAAGCATTTGATGTTTGAGCTACATGACCAGATCATCTTTGAGAAGGATGGAAACCGTAGTATCGCAAGGGTATGGCAAAGTAGCTGAAGTCTCAACCAATGAATTCAGATTCTGATTCTAAAGCTGATTCTAGAGATGGCAAAGTATGTTAGCTAAAGCTAAGCCACCGGCTTGGTGTTGAGGTATTCAATCATGCGCAACGGATTGCAGATCCTCTCTAACACTGAGCTGATGGGAAGTGGCGCTCGCTTCGGCCCAGGCCGGAGCTCCCAATAGGACTGTGACTTTCTGTGCAAATGGGTCTACTAAGCTTGGCCAGAGCAATGCATTACAAGATGAATTGCAACCCATGTTTTGTGCTAGGAATATGTTTCGTTGAAAAAGGAATATCAGCAGCGTTATTGAAATGATTTATCATTCTCGTTGTCGCTTTGTCACTGTCGTTGTCGTCACCGTTGGTCGTTGACGTCGTCGTCGTCATTGTCCTTGTCACGGTCCTTGTTCTTGATCTTGTCGTTGTTATTGTTGTAGTCATTGTAGTTGTCGCTCTCGTTTTGTTGTCGTTGTTGTCGTTGTTGTCGTTGTTGTCGTTGTTGTCGTTGTTGTCGTTGTTGTCGTTGTTGTTGCTGTTGCTGCTGTCATTGTTGTCGCTGTTGTTGTCGTAGCCAAGGCCTCTATTTGGCCGACAAAGTCACCACTGCGCAGCACTACTGTGGTGGCTTTGCCGGAAGCCGCTACAGCGCTGTGGGCGAGGCGCTTCGATGCGAAGGGAAGACCCTTGGGGGGGTGGTTTGGCGGAAAGCCGCTACAGCGCTGTGGGCGAGGCGCTTCGATGCGAAGGGAAGGAAAGGAGAGAAGGGAAGAAGGGAAGGAAAGGAGAGAAGAGAAGGGAAGGAAAGGAGAGAAGAGAAGGGAAGGGAGAGGAGGACAAGGAAAGGAGAGAAGGGAAGGGAAGGGAGAGGAGGACAAGGAAAGGAGAGAAGGGAAGGGAAGAAGGGAAGGGAAGAGCCAAGGCACTTCAGATCATTGCGGTGGTAGAGTACATCACTGACCCAGCGGTGCATCAAAGACACAGCGAGGGCATTACTACGGTGACAGACCCAGCCGCGCGGCACTTAGAGAGACAACTAGATGGTGAACCCCCACTATTAGCCATGATCAACCAGCAAGTAACCATCGCTGAACATTGTTCAACGCACTTAACTGATACTAACCACTAAAAATCACGACAGATGCCTGTCTTATGCACATTCTAACATGATCAAATAATATCAGATATCATTTTCAAGCACTATTACTGCAACCACCAGTACTGATTCCCTGCAGAGATTGGTCCAACAGTTCCACTAGCAGCACCTTCCCTAGCCGTGCAACGACTCAGGCTGCAATGTTGCGGTACTTGTTGGTCTATGGCCTTCTCCTCAGAAACAAACTTTCGGAATTATCTAGATAAACCAAAAGAGTCCAAAACATATCAAAAGTAGTACGAATCCGAATCTCGAATGACTGTGGATCTGACCGTCACGGTAAGGAATTGTGCAAAACGATCTTTCAAGGTGGCAACCTTTTGATGACTAAGTGTTCCTTTTTCCAGATTTTCAGTCAAGCTTGTCAGACTTCTTTCTGCACGTATTGATTTAGCTTGGGACTGAGAAGAAATACATACCCAAAAGTTGCGTCCATTCTGGCCAAAAAAGGTTTACACGGGCCTGCGGAAGAATCGTAAAAGCAGCTTGCTTTTTTGTAATCCCGTGAGTCATGCGCGCAGGTTTTCGCGCAGTTTTTGTTTAACCACCTTGTGTTGTTGTGTATTTTTGTTCATGTTTTTCCATCTCAAACCTTGCTGTTTGAAAGGAGTTTTTCTCTTTTTGGGTGTAAGCAACCCTTTCAATCTCATGCAAAAAAAGTAAGATATACAATCTTGAAAACCAGGGCCACTGCTGCATTAGCACACCCAGGCCTATCCAGCCACATCAATGTGGACACGCTTGATGTGATGGAGGCCACGTGCAGCGGCAGGTCTAATCAATGGCCAAGTGCATCCATACCATCAAGAACCCCCAAATGCCAAGTGCGTTTTTGGTTGCGCTGTTTCCTTCCATTTATGCATCAAGATGCATCAAGTGTCCCTAAATGCAATAGCAGTTTGGCAGTGATGCCTGTTGGAAAGAGAGCTCCTTTATGTGGAAATTACACAAGAATCATATATGAAATCATAACAATCAGCAAAAAAACATCGGGAGTTGGCTGATGTTGGAGCCTTGGAGCTCCGTGGCTGGTAGCAGACTCTCCCAGGTGCGCCGAAACTGGAATTTGCTGACTGAGAAGCTGTCATGCAAAACGCAAAATGGCATCCGTGGATGGGAGGAATGTTTTCCGTCTACAAAGGATGTTTATTTGATTTTATTTGGAGGTATTACGATTTAAAAAGACAGTTTGCACATTGGATTTGTTTGTTATTGTAGTAATTGTGGTGGTATTGGGTACTCCATTTCTGTTCACCAATGTCTCTTGTGTTCAAGGAGATTGGCCGGAGGATCTATCAGTACGAGACTATACTGCTTGTTATGGAAGAAGATGTTGACGCGTTGGATGGTTCAAAGTAGAGACATTCGAAATAATCACAATCCTGAACTGGCTATGTGGCTTTTGCCCGAGTTTATCAAGCCAGCATGGGCGAACCGAAAACGGAGGTGTTTTCCATGGCTAGCGATGCTCGCAGCATATTGCGCTCAGTTTTGTCGTTTGGGGCCCCTCGGCCCGCGCCGTAGAGGCCTGTTCGTGGCTTGAACAGTTGGTTTGTAAACGTTATGTTGGCACCATCATGTCCTGATTGTCTTAGTGCTGTCTCCAGTAATGAGGCAGCAAATCTTTTGAAGAACTTCTCGTAGCTTGCACTGTGCATTTTGATTGAACAAGCGAATGCTGAGACACCACCAGTCCAAGCACCAACCCTTGCCGGGGCGGTGACAGACGCCAGGGCACCCACTTTGCCGGGCATGGTTCTTCAAATGCCAGACTGGCCTGCCTGGGCCAGTCGCACATTTTTGGTACTGGCTCTTCGTCTGCAATAGCCTGCGAAGATTTGTTGAGTCGTTGAGTTGAAGAGAGTAATCAAGTGCAATCTTGTTGTTGAATGGCTACATTTTGTTTTGGAAGGATTTTTTTCATGTTTTGATTTTGGGGATTGCTGTTTTTTCGCTTTCCCTTCTTCGTTGAATTTTCCCTTTGTCCTGCTTTGCTCTTTACTTCTCAATTGTCTGTTGCTTTTCCGTTCCTCTGTCATTTGCTTTTCTACTTCTCTACTTCTACTTCCTTGCTTCTTCTGCTTTGTCTCTGCTTTTCTGCTTTTCTTAGGGAGAGTTCGTGCATTCTGTGTGGACGCTTGACTTTGGATGGCATAGGCATAGGTGCCATGCCAGCTCCTTCCATTTTGCGGTGTTGGCTCAACTATCCATCATTAGCAACTGGGTGGGTTGTGTGGCAGCGTGTCCCCTCATCCCCCATTTGCCCTCCCTCGCTGCGCCGGCCACCACATCC
>VSDK01008557.1:347735-388046 GCA_009767595.1 Symbiodinium kawagutii
GTTGTCGCTGTCGCTGTCGCTGTCGCTGTCGTTGTCGTTGTTGTTGTTGTTGTTGTTGTTGTTGTTATTATAATTTCGAATTGGGGGGCCCTGGGGCCAGCGGGTCTTTTTTTTCTGGGGGAGACGGCAATTCTTTGCAAAGACAATTTCGTCTCGTGGAGTACATGTATATAAAAAACTGGGATCCGTTTACACACGGACAAGGGCCAACTGTGGATAGATGGGCCAATGGACTTGAAGGCAGCTAGCAGCTAATTGAATGGATCCAGACGGGTTTGCGCAGATAAAAGTGGAGAGATTAGATAGGTTCATGCATGCAATCCATCAGAGCCAAAAAGAGAGACAGAGGGAACGAAACCTTCGAAGATCACGGGCTACGTGCAGAAAGTCGCTACAGCATTGCTTACGTCTAGAAATGTTTGATTCAATAGCTGGTGCACATGTGCTGCGGGCCTACGCACAGCCAGCTACTTGAAGTTCATTGCGGTTAACCGTTGTAACTGGTTGTCCGGTCTCAATAGGGATGATCATTTGTGGTTGGAAACGTCCTAGTGACTTACTATTTTTTCTCCTGGAATGACCTAAAGATCCACGACGCAAATCTATTTTGAGAGGCTTCGCCTCTGGGACGCGTACTTTTCATCCACATCTTTTTTCCCATCCACCCCCTTTTCTCAAGTTCTTCTGCTCAAAAATGTTTTTCCTTTTTTTCTTGGACGTGTACGTCTGCCCACCCCAAGCCTGCTTTCGGTCTTTTTTGGTGTTTAGGATCTTGCCCCTGTCAGACCAAGACGAAAGCATCCGAGCACTCAAGTTAACTTTGGCGAAAGCACGCCGCCTGCACCCACGAGAGCAGTTGGGCCTCGTCATGTGTGGCGTGTACTTGCGCTCAAAGGCTTGGTGCCTGTTTGCTTCGAAGCGCCCGGTCCAGAAGTTGCGGCTCCTCCAAGTAATCCACGACTTTTTTGACAAGACTGGAGGCCCAGCTACAGCTAGGAAGAGGTATTTACTTTCCCGTACTATCGGGAAGAAAGAAAGTTAAACTTGGTCGCCGTGTGGTGCCCACTTCTTGTGTGTTCACACCTCCTCGGGGTTCATGAAGTCTGTTTTGATAATTTTTTTGGGTGTGAATTCTGACTCTTGCCTTCCCAAGGCAGCGCTTCAATAGGGACCAACAAAAGATGACCTTTGCAGGGGCTGTGAAATTTGACGCGCAATTTCTCTCGGGTAGCAGAGACAACCTTTTCTCGAGCACGGTGAAGACAAGGTGGAAAGTCGACCCTGACATGTGTCTCAGCTCAAACGGCGAACTCTAAGCATCGATCCCCAACTGATGAAAGATGACACCTCAGGGACTGCCGCCGATATGTCGTTCAAAGCGGTAGCGCTCTGAGGTTAGCAGAAGTAGAGAGCGAATCCGCCAACTTAATGGCGCCTCACTTGCACTTGGCATTGCAGAACTTGGACCTCTTGTCTTCAGACACTGCGTCTGCGGACATCCCATGGTCGAGCAGGCCATTTTACAGCCATGTGAGTTTCCCAAGCAAGCCATAGTTAGCGCTATGTGGTTTTTTGTTTATTAAGAATAGATCCATACCTGTTCGTTATTTTATTTGTTGTTATTTTATTGTTATTTTATTTCTATTAATATCATGTTTTTTTCATTTTATTGTTTTTGTTTTTGTTTTGAAATGTTTTATTGTTTTCTTATTCTTGTTTTCATTCTTCTTGTTTTTTCAAAATTGTTATCAATTTTGTTTTGATAAATATTTTCACAGTGATGATTGTTATCATTGCTTTTGTTTTTCACATATGTTTTAACATTAGTACATTTTTTGTGTTTTATCATTTTTGTTTTTTGCTTTTGTTATTGTTGTTTTTATTCCTGTTTTTGTTTTTATTGTTGTTAGTGTTTTTATAAAATTTTTTTTTTGTATGATTATCATTATTCCTAGTATTCTTTTTTTGTTCTTATTATGTGTTTTTAGACATTATTATTGTTACTATTCTTACTGATTTTTGATTTTGTTTTTTACCATTAACGTTACTATTTCTAGTTTATTGATATGATTCTTGTTTTTATTGTTGTTACTGTTCTTATTCTTTTTTTGATTTTTTGTTAAATTTATTACTTTTCATTATCGTCGTTATTCAATATTTTTTGTTTGTCTTTTGCATTACCATTACTATTTTTATTATTTTCTATTTTTATCGTTTTTTCTCACTATCATTTTGCTTTTTAAAGTCTTAATGTTACTTTCATCTATATTATTGTATAGTTTCGATTTTTGAAGACTCTTTTAATTTCTGTGATTTTTATTGTGATTGTTTTTTTGTGATTTTGATTTTTATTGTTTTTTCAATTGTTATCATCATCATTATTTTTACTATTATTAAGATTTTCTATTCTTGTTTTTTCTTTCTCATTATTTTTTATTTTTGGTTATTCTTGGTTTTTAAATGATTAGTATTTTGATTATTGTTTTTATTTAGATTATTATCGTTGCTTTTTGGATTATTATTTCGTTACTATTGTTTATTCTTCGTATTAGGATTTTTCATGGCCAATTTGATTTTTCCCTTTTTTCTGCAGACGAGGTGAAGTTTCAAGAAAACAGCCAGGATATCGGGGAGAAGAATGTGCGGGCGCTCTGGGGGATCCAGCGAGAGTCATGTGTTTGGGTGGAGTTTGGCAAAGATACCCTCGCTGCCATCAAGAAAGTGATCCTGGATAGCAAGCAGGTCTCCTCGAATTCTCCCAAGAAGAAAGCACGAGGCCGCAAGCCTGCTCAATTGAAGCAGCGACGATGTCACATGGACACATTGATGGAATAAAATCTTTTGCTGCGCAGTGTGGAGGCTGACACGTTTGGGAAACAGATTCACTAACATGGCGTTTCCATTTTCCCACTTGTGTTTTCTTCGTTGTTCTTCTTGCGCTTCTGCACTCTCATCGTGTGTTGGGCGAGTTGTTGACCCTGCCCTGCGAGCTATTGCAGCCCTGCACCATTGTGATGACTACCATCATCAGATAACCCTAGTTCCAACAGGCTGAAGAAAAAGAGAAACCAGGAGAAGGGTTACATAAGTGGTTTCAGGTTAGATAAACCAATACATGCATATGTATGTATATAATCAGAGTGTGTATGAATGGCAGTCTACCAATTGACCAATCGCCCAAGAATGAGGAAGGTAAAGAGGGAAACCATTATATTCAATCGCGGGGGCGCATGATACTATAATCCAAGAATGTTTATCAAGAGTTACTCCCAAAAAAAGGTCAGAGATCAGCAGTCACGTTAGGGGCAAACATGTGGCAGAATGTGTTGGATCACCGAATGCATCCCTTACCAATGGAAGTATCATGTCAATTTAAAATGTTGCAGTCACAGGTCCGTTCGTGCATCGTCCTTGCAAACCAGCATCTTCCCGGGCCGACCGACCGATTCCTGCTCAGTCCACTGTAGGTGGAGCGGACCACATGGGCTTCATGCCGCCGCAGCATGCGATTGCGCCCACAGCATGCGATTGCACACACACACACTCACATACTTATCACTGACTTTTGCTTTGGGTTCCTTGGTAGTCCGTTCCTTGGTAGTCCTCAGTCAGTTCTATATAGGATTCAGTGTCATCCCCCTTTCTCCGCCCCATGTGGGGCCACAATTTTCCACTATGCCTTCATTGAAGCCATGGTTGACGCAGACACTATCTATGGGTTTTGAAATGTTAACCCCATGGTGAATGACATGTTGCAGGCTTGATGACTGACCATGTTGGCTAGGTCATACGCACGCCATTCATGATGCACTTGTGGGGAGGATGGGACAACTCCCGTACCCTTACTTCACATTATTTATGAATGGTGATTCACACATTCCGAGTCCAATTGATGTTCGATACCAAATCATCTCAGTATCGGGTTTTCCCCTAGACCACATGAGGTAAGGAAGCGCGCATTGATCACAAACAAATTCGTTCTACGCCTTAATCTGGTGGGGTTTCTCTACTATCCATATTGGATTGCAATTGCTGGGTCATAGCCAGTGGCCAGACACGTGTTCACATCACTTCATCTATAGATTGGCCTGGGGCGCTGCATGGGCTGTCGTGCGCTGTGGTGTGCGCTGGTGGCTGCGCTGCTGTGCACTGCGGCGCGCGTGATCGACGAGTTGCCGGAGGTCCTGGACGACGACGTTTTTGGGTTGCATTGGTGTGCATGCTCTTCAAGTTGTGTTTGGGAGTAAGGTCTAGCTTAAGTTCCAGCGACAGAGTTGCATGATTGTATGCAATTGCGCATGTTGACTGATGGCAATGACATTTGAAGATGTTCAAGGGAAAACCTATAGGAAGTGTATGCATGCATGTTCATGATGACATTTCACTCTGTGTCGCAGCTTAGGACCTGCGCGACCCGGTCGTGAAGCAGCAGCTGGACCGGTGGAAGGCGCGCCGCCAGTGGATCCACAAGGATGAGATGAGCGATGCGTTTCTGCCATGGTGGGCGCAGGCCCTTGTGGCGAACTGGTCTTTCAGATAAACATGCGTGTGTTGAACATTGACATGCGTAGCGCGCACATCCATATCATGAAGATAACCGAGTACCATATATATATATATAAATAGATCTATATTAAGATATACATACATATGGACACGCGCGCACATCTTTGAGGATTCATGCTACTTGTAGATCGTTGGCCTGAACTATAGATGTTGGCGCTGCAGAAACATGATGGGCCGTGGGTCTTTGTTGCAGTCCCTTGCAGGATTCACAGCCGCGGCGCACTGGTGGCTTCGTGAAGAAGCTGGTGAAGCAGCCGGTGAAGCAGCCGCAGCCGAAGGACAAGAGTTCTAAACTGTTGGAAGGAACGTTAAGGGTGTGAAGGGATGTTAAGTGTTAAGGGGTGTGAAGGGCTGCTAAGGGGTGATAGGGGGTGTCAAAGGGGTGTGAAGGGGTGACATGCGGAGCACGCAGGCCATGCCGACATCGAAGACGGAAGAGGCCTACCCCGATGTCGCGCCAACCTATGAGGAGACGGGCCTGGTGGAGGTGGAGGTGGAAGTGGCTGATGATGATCAGCCGCAGGATGGTCACCAGGAGGAGGTGATGATAGAGGAGGAGGGAGGAGCGCGGAGGAGAAGGAGAAGCGGCTAAGGATGCCGGTGAGGAGGACCATGAGGAGGAGGAAGAGCCTGATCCGGCAGGAGACAAGGCTAAGGATGCCGAGGAGGAGGACTATGAGGAGGAGGAAGAGCCTGCTCCGGCAGGAGACAAGGCAAAGGATGCCGATGATGAGGAGGAGGAGGAGAAGGGCACGGAGGTGAAATGGGATCCTGGCCGCGATGATGCCACCTCCAAGGCGTGTCGAACATCTGGTGCTTGTGCACGGTTGTGGGCATACACGCACACACACACACACACGCATCCACAAAAGAAGCCACATAAGAGACCCCACACTTGTCATCCTGGTAATATGTTAATGGAAACATACATTGTGATCTTTACATAGTGCGCATGTTCATTCCACTTGCAGTGTCATGGTGACTTTCCACCACGCAGGCTCCATGGCATCGACGTCGCCAGCACCCCGCCAGCAGCTCGAGCAGCGGCAGTTGGAAGGGCGAGAAGCAATGGGTCGACCTTCCCCGCCACGACGCTTGGACATGATAGGGTTCAGCATAGTAATGAGTTAATTCTAATGATTGCTATCAGCATCGTTGCGGATGACATGTTAGATATATGTGGCTTTTCCTCCGATGGACATGTGTTTGAGTGCCTGCGTTGTTGTTTCTGTCCCCCTCCTAAAAAACCTTTAAGTTGTAGTTGTTTCGCGGGGAAGGGTGGGGCGGGGAACCGGGTTACTGCTCCTTTCTTATTATAACAATTTTACTTTCCCAATAGTGTTCTTCAGATTTTTGAGGTTTTACTCGTATTATTAGTTTTCTCACAGTCAGTTTTTTCAATTATTTCTTATTGTTAGTACCAAGAAAAATAAAAAAATTATACCAGCGTTGACCCCAAACAGGTAATGATAATTATTAGGTTGTTTCAATTGTGATAGTTTGACTGCATCTAGGTTTCCAATGAGGCCCACCAGTTCGACCGGGACACAAACAGACTCAGGTGCTTGAAGTCGCACTGCAATTTGGGCTGAATTGCACAACTTGAACCCTTGTGGCACACTATAGGGTTGCAAACATTTTTATATGGAGCAGTGTTTGGGTTCAGCAACACTTCAAAATTAGGGAGACAAGTGGGAAACAAGTGAGAGACAAGTGGGAGACAAATGGGAGACAACTGGGAGAAAAGACAAGGAAATCATGCGCCCAACCGGACCCAGAATAGGAGATAAGCAAAAGACAATGAAAGACAAATGGAAGACAAGTGAAGGAAATCATGCGGACCGGACCAACAACCGGACCCAGAGTGGGAGACAAATGAAACACAAATGGGAGATAAGAAACGGAAATCATGCGACCAACCGGAACAAGAGTGGCAGACAAGTGAGAGACAAATGAAAGACAAATGGGGACAAGTGTCTAAATCGCGGACCAACCGGGCCCAGAGTGGGAGACAAGTGGGAGACAAATGAAAGACAAATGAAAGACAAATGGGAGACAAATGGGAGACAAGTGAAGGAAATCATGCAACCAACAAGACCCAGAGTGGGAGACAAGTGGGACACAAGTGTAAGACAAGTGGGCAACAAGTGGGAGACAAGTGAATTATGAAAGACAAATGAAACAAATGGGAGACAAACGCGGGACGAAGAAAATCATGCGACCAACCGGACCCAGAGCGGGAGCCAAGTGGAGGCAAACAAACGGGAGACAAATGGGAGACAAGTGAAGGAAATCATGCGACCAACCGGACCCAGAGTGGGAGACAAATGAAAGCCAAATTCGGAGACAGTGAGGGAAATCATGCGACCAACAAGCACTAACACTCTGTGGACGCAAGCCTGGAGACGCAGTCAAAATCATGCGACCAAGGCAAGCAACCCTTTTCAAAGGAGCAAGAACCCCATACAGGTAAACCTGTTTGGGGAATGAAAAGCAAATGGCAGACAAGTAAGAGGCAAAATCATGCGACCAAAGGGACCCAGTGTGGGAGACAAATGAAGGGCAAGTGGCAGACAAGTAAGAGGCAAAATCATGCGACCAAAGGGACCCAGAGTGGGAGACAAATGAAGGGCAAAGGGGAGACAAGTAAAAAGCAAAATCATGCGACCAAAGGGACCCAGAGCGGGAGACAAATGAAGGGCAAAGGGGAGACAAGTAAGAGGCAAAATCATGCGACCAAAGGGACCCAGAGTGGGAGACAAATGAAGGGCAAATAGGAGACAAGTAAAGAGCAAAATCATGCGACCAAAAAAACCAAGGGGGAGACAAGTAAGAGGCAAAATCATGCCACCAAAGGGGCCCAGAGTGGGGATTGAAAGGGGAGACAAATGAAGGACAAATGGGAGACAAGTGCAGGAAATCATGCGGCCAAGGGGACCCCGAGCGGGAGACAAGTAAGAGGCAAAATCATGCGACCAAAGGGACCCAGAGTGGGAGACGAATGAAGGGCAAAAGGTCGACAAGTAAGAAGCAAAATCATGCAAAATCATGCGACCAAAGGGGCCCAGAGTGGAATACAAATGAAAGGCAAATGGGAGACAAGTAAGAGGCAAAATCATGCGACCAAAGGGACCCAGAGTGGGAGACAAATGAAGGGCAAAGGGGAGACAAGTAAGAGGCAAAATCATGCGACCAAAGGGACCCAGAGTGGGAGAGAAAGGGGAGACAGATGAAGGACAAATGGGAGACACATGAAAGAAATTATGCGACCAAGTGGACCCAGAGTGAGGATTGAAAGGGGAAACAAATGAAGGACAAATGGGAGACAAGTACAGGAAATCATGCGGCCAAGTGGACCCAGAGTGGGAGAGAAAGGGGAGACAAATGAAGGACAAATGGGAGACACATGAAAGAAATTATGCGACCAAGTGGACCCAGAGTGGGGATTGAAAGGGGAGACAAATGAAGGACAAATGGGAGACAAATGAAGGAAATCATGCGACCAAGTGGACCCAGAGTGAGGATTGAAAGGGGAGACAAATGAAGGACAAAAGGGAGACAAGTACAGGAAATCATGCGGCCAAGTGGACCCAGAGTGGGAGAGAAAGGGGAGACAAATGAAGGACAAATGGGAGACAAATGGGAGACAAATGAAAGAAATTATGCGACCAAGTGGGCCCAGAGTGGGGATTGAAAGGGGAGACAAATGAAGGACAAATGGGAGACAAATGAAGGAAATCATGCGACCAAGTGGACCCAGAGTGGGAATTGAAAGGGGAGACAAATGAAGGACAAATAGGAGACAAGTACAGGAAATCATGCGGCCAAGTGGACCCAGAGTGGGAGAGAAAGGGGAGACAAATGAAGGACAAATGGGAGACAAATGAAGGAAATCATGCGACCAAGTGGACCCAGCGTGGGGATTGATAGGGGAGACAAATGAAGGACAAATGGGAGACAAGTAAGAGGCAAAATCAGGCGAACAAAGGGGATTGATAGGGGAGACAAATGAAGGACAAATGGGAGACAAGTAAGAGGCAAAATCATGCGACCAAAGGGACCCAGAGTGGAATACAAATGAAGGGCAAATGGGAGACAAGTAAGAGGCAAAATCATGCGACCAAAGGGACCCAGAGGCTGAGGACGCAAGCCCGGAGACAGAGTCAAAATCATACGGCCAAGGCAAGCGACCCTTTTCAAAGGAGTAAGAACCCCATACAGGTAAACCTGTTTGGGGAACAAGCAGGATGACACGTGCTCAAGTGCGTGCGTTGTTTTTGTTCTTGCCAGCCCCCCCCAAAAAATTGTTTTAAGTTGTAGTTGTTCGGCGGGAGGGCAGGGGGGTGGGGGGAAGGACGCGGCCTACTGCTCTGCTGCTATTGATTTTATTCTCGCTATTTTTATTTTTACCTTTCTTCTCTTTCATCTTCTTCCTAAGTTTTCTTTTTCATGATTTTGTTTTTATTGCTATATCCTTATTGTTGTAGTTCTTTATCTATATTGGTAGTACTACGTTTATTCGTATTGTTACGCATATTATTGTTTTTCTGTTTCCCATCAGTTTTTTAGAGTTACTCCTATTATTACTCTACTCTAATTACTAACGTCCGTTGTAGTTGTTCAGCTGGGGAGTGGCCCTTGAAAAAAAAATCGGGTACGCCCTCGTAGGAGTAGTAGGAGTAGGAGTAGGAGTAGAAGTAGGAGTAGGAGTAGGAGTAGGAGTAGGAGATCAGAAGGAGTAGGAGTAGGAGTAGGAGCAGTTGTTGTAGTTGTTGTTGTTGTTGTTGTTGTTGTTGTTGTTGTAGTTGTAGTTGCTGCTGTTTCTGCTGATGTTGCTGTTGTTGCTGCTGTTGTTGTAGCAATGATGGCACGCATTGAACAATCCAGCACTCATTGGAGTTCGCACATGCAAAAGCGACGTGTTGCAAACGCAGGACCCTAATCAGGACGGGCTGGACTGGCAGGAATTGAGGATTTTTGCTTTTAGTTCTCTGATATGTTGTTTGTAGTAGTGATTGTTCAGATATGCTCAGATGCTGACTAATCACCACTCCTCTTCACCTTTTCGGTAATGTGGAGAAGTTGGGGCGTGCTTGAACGGTCTCAATTGCTTGACAATGGATTGCAATACGTTAAGTCTCTTCATGGTTTTCTGTCGTTTTCCAGGAGGATCCTTTGTCTGTTGTTGACAAAGCGGACCGGTTCCTTGACAGGAAATTATTGGTAAGGTTTGTGCAAGAGCATGCGCAACTCAAGTAGGACTGGATGTGGCAAGATGCAAGGCATTCTTGTCAAAGCCAGTTTATCAGCCGTGAAGAAGACAACACAGTTTTGGACAGATTGGAGTCAACATGCCAACAGCCTTGCCTGAGAAGAACCTTTTGCATTGCGCTGAGGGCGATCATGTGGGAATTGCGAGAGCTCAAGCAAGAGATTGTCGACCTGAAAGACACCTTCATGTTTGGCCACAAGCGTGGGGAACCCATGTTGCGGGCTGCTGCACACTCAGCATCCAAAGTCTTTGATGTTTTCTTTCGATGTTTGTGATATGGCTTTGGAAGCAACGGTTCACAGACCAACAGGAGATGTTTGTTCACATTTCAATCGGTCTTGCAAGTGTTCAATCTGATTTCCGGACTGATATAGACTAATTATTTTTTTAGACGTATATATATATATATATGTTTATTTGGATATATACAATTATTTATTTATTTATTTATTTATTTATTTATTTATTTATTTATTTATTTATTTATTTATTTATTTATTCATTTTTATTTATATTTATTTATTTATTTATTTATTTATTTATTTATTTATTTATTTATTTATTCATTTTTATTTATTTATTTATTTATTTGTTTTATTTATTTATTTATTTATTATTTTTGTATTTATTCATGTGTATATACATATTAAAGAGATCAATTATATTTGACTCCAAATGAGTATATGGATTCTAATGACAAATGCATTTGATATAATTTGCCTGCAAACATTAAGGCACGTCATAGTATGTCCATGCCCCATGTGCCAACTGCCTCTAGTATTTCCAAGGCGATGACAGGGATGCCTGGCACCCACATGTGACCGTAAAGTGATGTCCAGGTCTCATTTTTTAACAATTTTTAGTCGGGCCACTTGCACCAAATTGAATTGTCCTTAACAAAATATGAAGGAAAAAAATGAAAGGAAAATGAAAAAAAGTGATTTCAGGTTGCTTTAATGAAAAATGTTGGCCCGTTTGTTGCTGCAGCCCTGGGAACGCACAGTGGGCACGTGTGATCGGGCCGATTTCCCGTCGCTGCGGATTTCGTGGACAGGAAAGGATAGCACAACGCCACACTCATTCTGCGGGAAACTTTTTGTGGGTGCAGTGATTTTACTTTTGCTATCCTTTCGAATTTGATGATAATAATTTGTAGATTGCTACAGACTGGCACCCTAAAGGTATATCATGTGATATCTGCCATTAATCGCTCTGTTGGGGGAAACCACTCTGTAGCAATTCCTTCGACTGTGACGGAATTTTGAGCCCCTCGAATGAGGGTGCGACAAGTAGATCTGAAGATACGCTGCCAACTGGCAATCTTTGTGGTCAGCCAAAGGACGACATGGACCATCGTTGATCGTGTCAATTTATCATTGTATGCAATTGATTTGAAGGAGTTCACCTTCTTCATAGGCTTATTCTGTTTACATATTCGTTTTCACATTCATTTACCAGCTTTAGCAGCATTGGGCTTGGTCTGTATGCATGGCTTCCGGGGATTCGCTTCCTTTCAGAAAGCGAAGCACTTGGAGCGACTGGGCACCGGATTTGCTGGTGCTGCGGAGCATCGTCGATGTATCTCTTCTCGAGCCTCTCAGTGGCTGGGGGCCGAGCCCTTTTTGTTCTTTTAGTTCGGAAAGCATCGACTTTGGCCGCTGAAAAACAGCGATCAGGGAAGCTCCAGGTGTCAGACATAGATGCGATTTTTCAAACAGCTTCATGGGATCTTCTAGTCGCGTGGCTACCGCAACTCATTGACAGAACTGGAACCTGGGAGGCTGGAACACATCCAAATAGAGCAGCAGAAGAGATGGTCTCATTGCATCTTATTTCAACTACAATCAATAAATGATATAAATGCCTCAATTTGTGCACAAGAATTCAGTCTGCAAATGTTCACTCTCCTTCGAGTTCCCAGGTACAGCTTCTTTCATCAATGGCCTATCTGCGATCATTGCGACTTGACAGCAGCATTTCAACACAGATAAAGAGCTTCAAAGAGCTTGGCTGCATCTTTCTGGTCTCTGCCCAAGGCTGGAATTTGTCAACAACTCAGTGCATCTCAGCGGAGGCTACGTATGCCTTGCTATGCATTGCTATGCATCGTTATGCTGCTTGATGCCATGCCATGCGTTGCCCAAGGTGCACAGCTTGTGGCAGATCGTTTGGGTGAAATCGGACCTTTCCAGGCAGCGATTGCTCTAACAGCCGGGGCGCCTCAGTGTCAACGTGTCCCCAAAAGCTTGGGGTCTACGGTTATCATTGCGGAATGGAACCTGTGGTAACTGGGGCGTCTGTTATGTATTGGTGAAGTCAAGGACTAGAAATGAACAGCACTTGCATCAAGCTGGGTGTGCAGTTGTGTTTCTGCAGCCTTTGTAGTCTTCACATTCCTTTCTTGGTATTTGTTGATGGTATGTGTGTATGATGTGTATGTGTGGGACAGTGAAGGGTTGCACGATAGTGAACTACACGCGTATGGTCACTATTCAAAAAGAGTGCGACAGGATGCAAAAGGTACATATATCTAAGTAGTTGTTCTTGTCAACTTCTTGTTCAGGACCCAAAACCTCACAAAAAAGAAATTACAGAATGATCTTTCAAGGTCAAAGTCAAAACCAAGCAATTGAGAAAAAGAAATGAAGCGTATGCTCCTATTTCCCCGAACAGTGTGTGCACTGAAGGGGTTCTCCTGAAGTTCTGGAGGGCTCCGGTGCAGATACCTGGTGAGGTTCCCAAATGTTCTGGTGCAAATAGCTGAATAGCTGATGAGTTTTTGGAGGGTTCCGGTGCAGATACCTGGTGAGGTCCCGCAGGGTTCCGGTGTAAATACCTGAGGATGGGCTGGTACAGAAACCTGGTGAGGTTCCAAGGGTTCCGGTGGGACTACTGGTTCCGGTGAAGGGTTCCGGTGAGGGGTTCCGGTGAGGGGTTCCGATGAAGTGTGCAAATACCTGGTAAGGTTCCAGAGGGTCGCCGATGAGGTTCTAGTGCAGATACTTGGTGAGGGCGGAGGGTTCCAGTGCAGATGCTTTGTGAAGTTCCAAAGGGTTCCGATCTTTCACCGACAGCAAAACATTGTTTGCTGTGGGGTCTTCCGCCCGGATTTGCTCCGGTGCGATCCGGTGCCGCTCCCAGACTGGGTTCTCGCACGTTCGCAGCATCCACCTCGGGTTCTGCAGGGTTCCAGTGAAGATCCACGTCAGGTTCCGGAAGCTTCTGGCAGGTTTTGCTTCAGCATCCACGTCGGGTTCAGCCTGGTTTCGGTGCCGCATCCAGGTCGGGTTTTGTCGGGTTTGGGTGCAGCGTCCACGTCAGGTTCTGGGAGGTTCTGGGAGGTTCTGGCGCAGCATTTAGATTGGAATCCATGAAAGAGGTGTTTCAGTTTGGTGGGAATGACAGGTGCTAGATGCAAGACATGTGCAATGTTGAGACACGGGCAGAGTGGAAGACCACCTCTTTTCCGCAGGATGGGTATCCTCAACTGACAACAAGAGTATCATGTTAGCAGGTCAGGTCAACCATCAATAAACCCCAAGGAAGGTACATGGGCTTCACACAGGCTCCGCATACAAGCTGTCATGCTGTTGGGGATAGCACTTGGGTTCATTTCTGAGTGCAAAGTGAGATGGACTCTCAGAAGGCTGCTGGCACTAGTGAACCACAGAAATATCACAGAGATTGTCAGGACGCTATAGAAATGTTGTGGAATTCATTGGGTTTAAGTATTCTAATTGCCAATTAGACTCTTGAGAGCCATGCGCAACTTTTGGAGTCAGAAACTAAGGTTTTGGCACTTTTCTTCGTAGTCTTCTGGGAGGAGAACTACGGAAGCAGCGATGAAGAGGACTTGCAGCTACGACACATTGAGCATCTCGATTCGTTATGCCGTTTGAAGATAGAAAACAGACCTGTTGAACCAGGAAATAGCTTCGTCTGAAACTTTGGGACGGGATGTTCTATTCACATTACTGCCTAGCTGGTTCATGACAAATTCCAAACCTTAGAAATGCTATATACAATAATGCATATTCAAATATATATATATATACATATACATGTATATGAATAAGTGTTTATACTAACAAGTGATATATTCAGAGTTCTATTGTATATATATACACATTGTTTATTAGATTGATACCATGTTTCATTTATGTCACATGATTTCTCTCTTTTTATATGTATATATCATGTCTTTCTACTGCATACATGTACATGTGCACATATGTACACACACATATATATATATATATATATATATAGATATCTACATGTCCCTCTGGTATTTGGAGTCCTCCAGGGCAAAAAGAAAGAGTCCGAGAGCTCAACAAATGCAGCAGTGGCTTTTAAGGCGGTCTACAGCATTCCGATTGCCAAACACATGGGGCCATGGAGCGATTCCGGTGATTCAATGGATCTCTGTCATTGATCCAGCTAATAAGAGCCTTTGTAAGAGAGTGTTGTTTCTGCTACTTTGGCTTGGTGTCAGCCATGTCAGAGTGAACAGTCACACCTTTGCACTCATGAAAAGCTCCACTCCAAAGTAATGCAGTTGAATTTTCCGCCAGGCAATTGTGTCGGACAGGAAGATTCTCTTGACCGGCCTTGTGAACTCGCTGTTCGAGGGTTCCATGTGCGACATCAGAATCACCCAAGTCTATGTTCATTATGGAGGGACAAAGAAGCAATCAAACATACATTTAATGTCAGACAGCTACATAATTTTAGACGTAGAATTTGAGAATATTTGTTGAACAAATCAAAACTCGAACAGTTCTTGAAGTGTAGAATATCCAGTGAGACAAATCGAAGTTGGCTGACAAGCCCATTGAAATGGACGGATTGAAATGGCAAAGCGTGAAGCTGCAGCGAAGCATCCCCTGCAGTATCTCAAATCTAAAGTTAAAACTTACTTCAGGCTGGTCAAGACAGCGTGAAGTTCACATTTCCCTGGCTTTTCAGTTCTTCACTTCAGTGGATTCCAGGTACTCCTTCGTCTTCATGTGGGTTCCCAGCATGCTTCAGGCTTTGGATGGCAGGTGCCTAGTGGGACCTCTGATTTGATTGTGGCACTGCACATAACGGTCGTTCGTGGCTGTAAAGCGGTTCACAGCTGTTTGTTGGATTTTTGGTATGCTTGGCTCGTAGAGAAGGAATCGCAAATAACTTTGAGCTCACCACAATCACAGCCTCCTTGTTTGCACAACTTCAGGCCGTTGCCAACAGGGCTAGTTTTTTCCAGCTTCATGACATGCATGTCGCGACGAGCTGAGTTGTAAGAAAAATTCAATATCTGAAGCCTGTTCGTATTGATTCTTCATGTTGGACCACCAGCTTTTATATGCTTTGATGCAATCATCAGCATTCTTAGCAGCGGTCACACTTCAACCTTATGGTATTGACCTGGACCATACTGTGCTGAGGTTGGGTGGCTTGCTTTTCTCGCCCCATTTGCTGTTGGGCGTATGCAATGCTGAACAGCTTGCTGTAGGCGTTTTCTTGGTTGGAGCTGCTTAGCTGCAAAGATCTGCAAAGCGGGTTTTTAGTGGAGAACCATTTATTTTGGGTGCATTATTTATGTACAAATTTTTTGTGCTTGCAAGCTTCGGATTTGCTGACACTTGGCAATATCTTCCAGTTTTCGTGGAAACCACATTTTCTTCAAATTTTTGATCATGGGCAAGTAGGTTATCAGATGTCAAACAAGTGTTAATAGCCTACGTTTTGTCCGTTTATGTCTAGTGTACCTTTGCCAAGACGTTTCTTGGAGAGCGCCGCCGAAGCAAAGGCAGCTGCGCTTTCAGTCCCAGTCTTCTCCACCGCTCTGATGCCTGTGCTGTTGAGCTTCATCGTTTTTGAGCTCCTTGGCGAGCTTGAACACCTGAGCGCTCACTTGTTTTCGCGGGTTTCCGCGATAGGAAAAGATGGGCCAGAATGAATTACTTGTAGGAAGAGATGGAGAAGGGTCTTGAAAACAGAAGTTAGGAAGGTAGGAATTGTTGTTGTTGTTGTGGTGGTGGTGGTGGTGGTCGTGGTCGCCGTCATCATTGTTGTCGTCGTGGTCGTCATGGTCGCCGTGGTCACCATGGTCCTCATCGCTGTGGTGTTCGTCGTCGTCGTCGTGGTCGTCATCGTCATCGCCGTCGTCGGTTTCGACGTGGTGGTGGTCGTCGTCGTGGTCGTGATTGGTCTTGATTCTAAAGGAAAATAAGGAAAGGTGTTATTTGCGAATTCGCCACTGAGTGGGAGTGAAGGTGTAACAAGCAGCATGAGTTTGTGTACTATGTGTGGATGCCTCAGCTTGAAGAAAGTTCTGCATCGCACGCCCAAGGACCTGCGTGGGCGTTTTCTTTCCCTGCCTTGGATTGCTGCGATCAAAGGCCAGCTGAGATGCCTCAGTTGGACTGGTAGCCGGAAGTATCAGAAAGATGCATTGGGAAGTAGCTTCAAATATATTTTATCACTTACCGTGATGCAAGCTGGAAGTGAAAGCAGAAATTAGAGCAGAATTTGCTCAAGAGCAGTTTTTCTTATTGAGCAGCTCTCTTTCAAACCTTCAGCTCGAAATTCACATCCTTCGGCTGAGATGTCACATCCGGATGCAACAAAACATTCCTTGACTGCTCAGCCTCAGCAGCCGCTAGGTGATCCCAGATTCCATTCAGGGTAGCGTGATGAACATCTTCAGGGCCTGCGTTGCATGTTGAATTGACTTCTGTGGATCAAAAAATGCTTGCAACACCCTCATGACTCATGACATCCAAGTGTCTACTTGTCCATTTTGATCGTTTTTGTCCCTTTTCCTTGATTCCCTTGTGCATGCCAGGTTCCCTTGAACATCTTTGTTGTAATTGGAACAAAACTCACAGATGTCTATCCGCCACATCCTCAGTTTCTTCTAGCTCAGCAATCTGCAGTCTCCCATGTGTCCAAGTGATGCTTGCTCAACAATGCAGACACCTACAGCATCTCTATCTTGGATGTCCTATGATGTCTTGATTTTTATCGCGCACTCACTTGCTTCCTTCCTCGTGCTTCATGTTTTCTTCGCTTCGCAAGAGGCCCCGCCGGCATTTTGAGCAAAGAGAAGCATGGGCACATGGTGTTGAAGGATCAATTTGCAAAATGTCGTGACGTGTTTGGGAGGGCAAAAAATGAGCCCATGGGAGTGCTCTGAACCCCAAGCGTTTCTGTCACCATGGGGAGAAGATGTGGTAGTTCCCTTGCAGTTCCCTGGTAGTTCCCTCGTAGTTCCGCTGTAGTTTCTTAATTCATGAATTGAGACATGTGGGAGCAGGCAGACACTTGGCGCCAAAGCTGCGCCGTGAAAACATGTCCTGCAATTTGGTTTGCCTGAAGGTGCTGGGGCCAAACTTGGGAAGATGTGCAGATGTTGGTGCGTAGCTTTTGACTTTGGAAAGGACAGAACTCAAAGTCAGATACTGTTCCAACTTTGTTGATGATTTGCCACCATTTGCCACAGGCGACATGAAGAATCAGCATGCAGCTGCTTCACTGGGCAGCTTGGTTTCCAGCAGCACCTTGTTTCTTTGAAGTCAGTTGAATAGCAAACAGTCAGCTTCCAGACGTGAGGTCGCTGCACAGAGATGTTGTGGCTGTTATGGTATGTTATTTCATGCACGGAGGCATAGTGTTCCTCATTTGTTTTGTATATCTTGTGCGTTGGTCAGTGATCCATTTTCTGCTAAGATTGGGACGGCGTGCCCAAGACTGCCATCTGGGATTTCAAGACGGGCACTTGCAACGACTGGGTGGAGAGGGCAGTCAAAGCAAATCTAAGAGCTGCTCGAGCGGCTCGCCACTTAACAGCAAACGGCTTCGGAATGAGCGGGGCTAATGGGACCGAACGTGCTGCACCATCTCGGGTGACTTTGCTATTTGGATTTTCTGTCAATGTCTTCTTCTCGAGAGCAATGAGGACAGGCAGAAGATGATCTTGCAGAAGCCGAACATCATGAGGAGGCCCCTCAGATGATGAGTCGGCAAGGAGATGCAAGAGGGGTCTATGGGGCAAAGATGGGCAACGTATGCTTGTTCATGGTCAAGCATGATTCATTTATAGTACATAGATGCTGAACAGAGCCTTTCTGGATCCATCATGATTTCTATTCATATGCTGTACATACACATGCATACTATATCATACTATCGTATATGGATACGCACATACATAGATGCATAGGTAGATACGTTAATATGCATTACACTACATTGCATCGTGTTGCACAACGTTGCATTACATTACACTGCACATACTTTTGTATGGGGGAAAGGTCAACACCAGATAGAACCCACAACTAGTAGGTGAACATCCAAGCAAAGACTGTTGAGTTTCACTGCAAACCACCTCTGGAGTTGCTTTGGGCATGCATTCTGCTTTCATCGATTGGTTGGGTTGGCATATGAACAGTTCAAATCAGTGTCCGAGGTGGCTCGCATTGTAGCACAAAAAGCGCAGACAGTCACTTGGCCCCTCGAACCGGCGCCAGTTCAGTGAGTGCATAAATGGTGGTGTGAAAATGATCCGCTTGGGTACCAGTTTCGGTGTACAGCATTTCCCGACATTTCAATGCATTTCATGATAATTTAGAATGCAGGCATAAGATGGTATAAGCATGTCTAAGTGACTTGTCCCCTTGTGACTTTCCCACTGACAACGATCCTGAATACACGGCCAGTAAGATGGACTGTTGAGCTGCCCAGGTCATGTTGCAAGCACAGCAGGAGTTCCGTTCGGGAGCTGTTTTAGGCTGATTCGAATGAGGTCTTCAGATTAGAAACTACCCATTACTACCCATCACTCAGAACATTTATATCACTGGATATGCACTCTCCTCATGGGATTTCAAATTCAGAGCCATTCCCAAGCAATTCCGGACATTTGGCAGGCCCCCGGGTACCGCTTACCTGTGCAATTGCTTTCTTCAGGATGCAATCAGGAACACACTGCAATCCCCGTCTGTGCAGCCTTTGCTTCGCTTTTGCTCTAACCTTGCAAAGGCTGGATCCGTTGAGATTGTCAGACATGGTGCGAGGATTGACAAGTTATATTTTGAGCTTAGTCTGTTGCAAGGCAGAAGACATAGAATTGAATAGTCTTGCTTTCGTTAGTTCAGTCACCATGTTTGTAGCTCCAGCTGGAAGAACGACCAGTTCAGAATCATTCAATCTGATATAACCAGACTAGTGCAGCTTATTTCCATGAGGAAATACCTGTGCGCTTGTTGTTGAGGCACCGCACGCCAGTTGCAACCTTTGCAGTCCTTGTCAGTTGTTTGCACATGTTTGCACAGATTCTTATTGGCCAAAGCAACCATTTCAATCAGTTTTTTCACGACTGGAGCATAGAAGCTGTGTTCTTCGACGGGTTTCCAATGAGAAGCCTCGCTCCCTCATCTGGGTCAGGCCTTGAAGCAGGACCCTTCGCATGCCAGCGAACCTGATACCTTAGCATTTCGCAGGTTTTGTCAAAGTTTCCTGGCCGCTTAGAGAGGAAGGAGGGTAGGGCGGTAGCGGCATAATGTGTTTCTTGCTTCAAAACCTCAGGAATGGCAAGGGAATGGCAAGACCTAACCTGTGAACGGCACATGTGGCATCTTCTCTAAAATGCTTATCAACAGTTTTAACTAAAGTGGCCATTACGGATCTGGCTTTGATACATTTTAGATCATTTTAGTATTTGTTTAAAGGCGGAGTCCTGTAAATATGCAGTGAATTTGAAGTTCTGCAAGGCAGCGCTAGTTTTGCGCTAGATTGGCGGTACATATTTCAACATTTGGTGTATTGGCAGTATCTTGGATGAATTGTTTGCTTCACTGACCATGGCCATTAGTTGCTTTGCTTTCCACTTTCCACCCTTTGCGCAGCATGTCCTCGGCCCAACGACTCCAAACCGTGTCCAAGCTCGCAGTCAGTACACTGTCCTTAAGAAATAGTTTGTCCCGAGATGTTTTCGAGGCTCTGGCGGTAGATCCGTGCTAGTTCCGCGCTAGATAAAATGCGCAGAGGGAAGCGCATGACGCATTTTAATATGGATTTACCAAAACCAAAACAAGTGCATGGTTGAACAATTATACTAGCGGTTGCAGGAGCTAATTGTTCGAGTTCCAGAAGCCAAGAAACAGTCGCGGTAGTGACCCTGTCAAGGTTTTGAGCACACAGAAGATGAAAACACAAATTTTGCAACATGTGAAGAACCTAAGTCTCGCCTTTATTTTGAAAGGCGGAGTCCTGTTATGTACAGTAAATTGAATTTGAACGACCGTTTCTGGGAACTTGAATTTAGAGAAAACCCCATGTGTGTGCTCATGAGTTTGAGAATCTTCACACATCTCTGTTGTTTGAGAGGTTTTGGAATCCACCAGAGTCATCCAGAGTCTAGTTTTGTAGGCCATTACACACGGCGAAGCACAGTGCAAACCACAATTGCTAACGGTTGCAGTTCATGCTGCAGGTTTCTCTGAGGAACTTCGGAGTATGATGGAAAGTTCGGAAGTTGGCAACAGAACTGAGCAGAAACTCTACGATTCGCCTCCCCAGGACGCCCGGGCAGCGTCAGAGTTGGAAAGTGGTGCAGATTGGAAGCTATTGGAAGTCCAAGAGTCGAAAAGCAGCCCTGGTTGATTGAAAAGCTTCTGTCGGTCTATATTTCTGAAATGTTGCCACGAGATGCCAAGAGTTCAAAAGTACGACTTTCTGGTAGCTGGTTTTTCTCTTCTGTCAAAATACCAGGCCGATTGCCATAGAAGGGACACTCTCAATCCATTCATGACCAGACCAAGGGACTCAAACAGTGGCTGCATGAATCCCCCATCCAGTTGAGGCGTTTTGACATAGACATGGACCAAGGCACATCTCTCTGTGATGCACACCTTTCTGATTGTTTCTCTTTCACAGTGCAGTGAGTTGCGACAAGCTTTCTGTAGATCACAGGCAGCTCAGCAAACTCGCTTAAGTTCTGTGTGTCTTTGCTCTCAGATGCATCATTGCGTGCTGAAGACTCAGGAATTCCAAAGAGAACCTCACTGGGGTTCCATCACCCCAACTTTTCATCCACCAGCGGTTGACTTGGACCACAGGCCCAGAATTGGGGCTTCGCATTGCAGTTCTGGCGGAGTGGCATGAGTATGTTGTCTCAGTACATGTAGATGATGATTGCAGTCTCGTATCTAACAGGCCTGCAGAAAAGCATGCAGATACCATGGAAAATGGATGAAAATGGATGAAAATGGTTCTTCCAGAGTGGAGTGCACATGTTTTTCTTTGTTAATTTGCTTCATGTTGCTACTTTCATCTACTCCGCGGACTCCCCTAGAACTAGCGTGACCCAGCGAACTCCAACAGCAGATCAGTAGTCTTGCTCCGCTGTCGTGCTCCGCCTATGGAGCGCCGTTCCTGCTGCCAAGAACTTGTTGGTTTCGCCAAACCGCGCCCTGCATAGTTGGATATAGTTGGTTTCTACCATGATTGGTTACCCAGGGTGAAACTAAGTGAGATGTGGATAGCCAACGATGTGAAATCAAAAAAACATTTCAGAATTGTGGTTCTCCACATGTACGTTAGAGAATTAAACCTAGGGTGCTATTCTTTCGGGTTGATCCTCATTACCCTTGATGTTCCATGATCCGCCCTCAATTCTTAGCCAAACAAATATCGATATGAGGGTATGGTTCATGGCTGGTTGATCATAACAAACTGATTGACCATCGGTCAATCATTGATCGGAGCATCTTTCAACTGTTTTCACCCAATGTCACCTGAAGCAAGCAGGTCAAGTGTCAATGGGCCAGGTATTGGGGGTGGTAGCCCAATTGTACCCACATGTACTCTCACCAGGTCAGTGCCACCCCTGCATTAGCGGTCCAGCTTTTCCATCTTCCCAGATCAGCTTTGATCAATGTCTTTCAAATTCAGAGGTAAGTTTGCGATAGTTTGCGTGACAATGAGTTGCCGTGGGCCTCAGATCGAACATGATACACCAAGACTTTGGGCTACAATTCACAATTCGAAAATCGGAAAGTCGCAAGTTTCTCTGAAACGAGTTATGCTTCGCATTGCTTCCCCTAGCCGCTTGCGCAGCGGGCGCAGGTTAGCAGTGCAAGCCGCATGCCTGGCTCCGCCAGGTCCTTAGTTGAGACCAGTAGGGAAGCGATTCGAAGCTTCTTGGCACTGCCCTGAGGTCAGTGTTCGTCGCGTCTGAATCTTGGAGAAGCACAACGCAATGAGAGATTCAATGAGATTCATAGTCTGTGTTTGTTTTGACATTCCCAATGGCCCAATGGCTTGAAAAGATCCCCACATCCCACTGCGGCGTGGTGCAAGCTCAGGTCTATGCCTCTCCAGCCCCTCCATCGATTTGCATCATTCCTTTAGTCTCACGCACAGGATCGTGAGCCGATCAGACTGACACAGCGAGCTCCGCTGATGAAAGATGGGCGAAGAGCGCTTCCAATCTGTCAAGCAAACAATCCCAGCTCAGAAAGATTGATTGTGTATTTTTTGCGGGTAAGATCAGTCTTGTTGAGTCTTTGTCTCGGATCTGCTAGACATGGCTAGAAATCGCTCCTAGACGTGTTTTTTCTTTTGCCAAGGACTCAGACGGTTTTCTCCATCATAGTGTCATGGCTATTGGCTGGTGCTGTCATGCAGGCCGGATGGTTCTTTCTGGTTTAATCAGCCAATATGGGCCAGCACTAAGAGTGATTTGATGCAGAGCAAGCACTTGTGCGATTTTGTGTGCTACATTCGTAGTTTGGACATGTAGATAGAGCATCTGGAAGTTTGCCTGCAACAAGTATGTTTTGTTCTCACTGAAGGGTCCTTGAGTTCTGAACCAGGTGATCCATACAGTCTTGGATTAGGTGCACATCAGAGTGTGCAGTACTTGTCTCAGGTGGTTTTGGTGGCCTCCATGAAGACTGGAAAGAAGGCTGACTAAAGCAGTGGACTTTCAACAGGCGCAGAAGCTCAGCAAGGCTCTGCTGGCATGATAAAGGCACCGCCGATTTGGTGTTACAAGCAGCTTGCAGCTTCGGGACGATTTTCCAAAAATCGGATCGCTGCAAGGGCTGACTTGCCAATGAGACACTCAGAGGGCTCCCATGGAGAGTGTAAATAAAATGATGCCATGATACGCCATGAGCCTTTGGTTCGGTCTCAGGTCAGTTTCTTCAATCAAATTGACACAAGGAATTGAAAAAGATGAATGGAGATAGGACAAAGGCATACAAAGGCGGCAAATGATAAGACAGCATGCTGTATTTTCCATGGCTGGCCTCAACAGCAAATCTCAACTTGTGAGGAAGCTGCATCGTACTGGTCTAAAGTACAACTGCAGTGTCACAGATCATTGCGCTATCAATCACGCGTGGTTCGCCTGCGAAGCAGACACTTTGTGCCCACAGACGAAGAACAGGCCACAACGGCTAGTGCTTCTGTAGATCAATAGTAGGTCATTCTGGGTCCGAAGAGACTTGAGACCAGTCGCTTGATCCTGACTGGTAAAATGCAGTGCAACAGCAAGAATGTGCTGCATTGATTGCTTGTATCATGCCATCTCAGCAATTTTCCACCCCACAATCCGAAAGGGAAAGTATTGTGTGTGACAGAAAGAGAGAGAGAGAGAGATGTGTGTGAGGTGTGATGTAGTGATTTCTGCTTCTTGTGATGTCTTGCAAAGATTTGAGTGGCTGCTTTGCATCTTGGCTCGCAGCGGGCAATAGCTCCGCTCGGTCCGCCGACCTTTCGGCAGTTGCGCGCCTGACCACAACCCTGGTCGGTCTGTTTTTCCAGGGTCCATGAATCGCTTGTTGCATATCTTGTTGCCTCTCTTCAGCACCTGTACATGCAGGTTGTAGATGTATTCTATTGATTGTATTCTATATACTCAGTATGTGCAGGGACCTCCCATTTGATTGAGCACTCATGAGCTGAATGGCGGTTGTGCAGCCCTACCGCCATGTCGGACACTTTCATTCAGGATAGCATTGTGCCACAAACTGTTGCATTGCACTCCAGGAACATTGACAGGTATTTCGTAGCCCAAAAAAATTGGAACATACATGTCTATAAAGTCAAAACCGTCCTGCAGGGCAGGCCAGATTTGATGACCGCGACATCCATTCAATTCGGTTCCCGGCAGCAAACACAACAACCAAACTGCATCCAAGATCGAAGTAATCCGAGTTTTGAGATTCAGACAAAAGCAGTTGCCATCGCAGGACCGCTGTGCCATTTTTCTTGCAGATTTGCCGAGATCCATCGACGGCGACAAGGCAAGTGTGCAAAGCCTCACTCAACTTCACTCCTCGACGGCAAAAAAGTTTGACATTCGATCGAATTCGAGACTTTGCGCTGTAGCCTTTGCACCATAACAAAACATCCGTGCATATGTACATATATAGATTTATACATATATACATTCATACATTTATCACATATATACATATATACATATATACATATGTACATATATGATCATATATCCTTCATCTATTCGGTTTTGCACCAGCAAGCATTGCAGACCCTGCCCGTTTTGAAAGAACTGCTTGCACGCTGGCAGATCGGCAGACTTCACATGGCCTATGGCCTGCCCATGCCGGTAGACTTTCAGTGCCTTGGCGCAGGGTGCAGCGACATTTTGGGACTAACGACTTCGCGGTCTGCAATCTTCATGGATGATTTTATGTCATCTTATGTTATTTTATTTTGCATCCCTTGTTTGACATTGATTCATATTGGGTTTGGAAGTTTGAAACTTCGGATGCATTGAGTGGTTGAGATTCGCGTGTGATTCTCCCTGCTGTTGCGTTGCTCTTTTTATTAGGTGCCTGCATGTCTCACTTTTTCTGAGCTGTTGGCTGTGACGAGGCTTCTCCATGATTCGAGCCAAACCCAGGACGGGTGATGTCAAGGTTAATGGCTGGTAGTTAGATGACATCTACGAAGTGCGAATGATCTCACTTCCGTTTTCTTGAGCTTGGTTTGGCATGTTCAGTTCAGATTCTCCAATTTGAAGATGCAAATGAAAGAGTGCGGAGGCAAGCTGTGCTGGAATCTTTCGTTATACCGATCCTACCACGGCCAACGGTGCTTTGGAGGCACCACTCCGTCCGGTGATGATCGATGATGTTCTTAGAAATCTTGTCACCAACTTGTGGCGGTTTCAGTTGGGGACGTGCCGCACATGTGCCGCACATCCCTTGGAGAAAGAGCACTACTATTTGAGTTCAAAAGGGCACCTTGGTCAACTGAAAAAGGGCAAAGCCACAGGCTTTGATCTGCACCACTGCGGTCCCGCTCTGTGGCCCACAGGTCTTCTCTGGTTTGCCCGTTGAGTGCAATGGCCGCTACTGGCCTCTTCGCCACTTGCCGGAAACATGGCATCAAGGTATATTTGATCCATTGGAATACATTGACATATTGCATTAATTTGAATTGCCAAAATATACTATATTGAATTTTATATATATATATATACACAGATATTGTTGGTCAGCGATGCTTTGGTTTTGCCCTGGACTCGACGGTGTATCAAATTTCTATAATGTTGTTGCTCTGAAGCTTTCGGACCGATCAAATAAATTGACAACTCAAAATGCTCCATCCATTACTTCTGTAAACGAGGCAGATTTCTTCAACATGACAGTCACATGCAGTCAGTCACAATAAATGAGTGATTTTGCAACATGCGATAGAAATCAAGAAAACCGAGTGTAGATTGGACCAACAATTACCACAAAGTGTGTAGATTGCATGAAAAGCAAGAAAACTCTTGTTTTCTCACTTGAGCGATGAGCGCTGGTGGCCTTCTTGTTTGTGGTGGAGCAGTTGTGGACTGCATTGTGCGACCCTTTGATTCACAGCAACATGGTGCTTCACGAACGTCCATGCCCGGAGAGGCCAGGATCTCTCATGGCGGCGTCGGGAGAAACATGGCAGAAGTTTCTCTTCGTCTCGGATGCACCGTGCATCTCTTGTCTGCTGTAGGTGGTGATGAGCCTGGAAGGCAGTTGTTGAGTCATTGTAAGCAGCTGGGTATCGGTGTGAAAGATGTGGATGTTTTGGAATCATTTCGCACGGCAACATACACAGCCCTTCTTGACGGCACGGGTGAGCTGGTGGGAGCCGTTGCGGACATGGCCATCTTGGACAACATCCAGCCAGATCGTTTGAGGCAAAGGTGCAGCGCACTGGAAGGCATCCAGCTCGTCCTTTGCGAGGCCAACCTCAGTGACATTGTCACGATTTCAGCAGTTTTTGCTCAATATGTGGTTCTGATTAGTGTATACCACCACCACCGGTGAATTTTCCAGGTGTTCGAATTGAGGTAGGTTTTCAAAACTCCTTAAACGCATTCTTCAGGGGGATTTCCTTATAGCTTTGAATTGAATTCAATGTATTTTCAGGGAATCGAAATTAGCTATTTTGAATCAAGCTTAGCTGTTGCTTTCGAATTGAATTCAATCGGCTTTGCGGGAATCAAGCTTGGCTATTGAGTTGAACTCCATCACGGTTTACGGGGCATAATGATTGGAGCCTAGCATTTTGAGTTGACTTCAATTCAACTTTCCTTTTGCGGAGGATCATGGTTGAAGCTAAGCTTGTGATTTTGAATAGACTTCAGTTCAATCGTCCTTTCTTCTGAGATTATGATTGAAACCTAGCTATTTCTCGGTTTTCCTCTTGGGGGATGATTAGGAAAGATTCATAGTAGGTTGTTTTGTGTACATGGAGGCAGCTTTGTTGTAGGTAGATGTAAGTATCTGAGCTGAAGGTAGTTGTCGGTTCTTTAGTACTAGGTCAGGAGTCGCTTGTTAATGATAACAAAGGTGAACTCGGGATATATTGGGGATGCTATGAGCAATAGAAAATCTAGTCAGCTCAGGAAAGGATTGATGAATTAAACAAGTAGTGAATCAATAGGTCAAGTACTTGATTAATATCAGCTAATGAATCAATCAAGAGGAGCACGTGCCGACCTCATAGAAGAGTTTTGCATTGTTGAAAACCAACCTACCCAGTATTCAATTTTGAGGAACGCCTTGGCCAATTACTTTGGAGCTATTTTTTCCAATAAGGATTTAATCAGGTTCTAATTGGGGAGCTGAGTCAATAGCAAAAGCCAAGGGGTTAAGGAATGATCAATTGACGAATCAACCAATCTCGTAAGTGAAAACGTCAGGAAGCCACCTACCAGCCCTCAAAAACTCTTGCATGATTGAGACTCCTGGCAGCCAATCTATTACCCAACATTGAATTAAGCTATTCCATAGTTGCCCACCAATATGCTAGTGATTCTGTACACTCAAATGATTGAAGTTTAAGCACATGTTTTTTTCTTGATGAATTAGCGTAACTCAGTATCAAGAAATGTGTGCTTGAATTGAGTAAGAAGTTTAAACATATGAATCTCCCTGAAACCATTCAGACCATAGCAAACCTATGTCCATGTTCGGAAAAGACTTTTCGATCACTTTCTGCTATTGAGACCCACCGCACTCATCAGACCAGAACATCAATTGCAATCAATTCCTAGTGTTTGAATGTGGTTGATATCTTTGATTGAATCATGGTGAACCCATCTTCTGATCAGGGCTTGGCCAAAACCGCACTAGGACTGAACTGTGATTTGTTTGTTCCAATGCTTGGAAGTTGGTAGTGCCTCCAAGGTTGCGAGGCACTTAAGGCTGCTCTTCACTCATCTGGCAGCAGTTGCATATGGTTTGACCCCGTCTCCGTGGCCAAAGCGCCACGAGGTGTACAAAACCTACCGTGGCACTTGGCAGCTCCTAATTGGGATGAGCTGCTGGCCATGTTGGCGTGGCAACCAAGGAGCATTGAATGGCCGGAAACACCTGAAATTGAAGCAGCACTGCCAGCAACTGTCATTGAAGCTATAGCAGAAGCATTGGTTCCAGGTTTTGGCTTTGCAAAAAATCTACTTTTGACTTTGGGACCACGAGGCTGCGTGCTGGCGACACAAAACAGCCATGCTGCGTCTTTGTCTGGAAAGCAGGCACCACGGATCAGTGAAAAGGTGGAACTTGATGTTTCTGCATTGCTTCAACTTGACGGGAATCCATTGCAACCATTGCCGAGCTTAGTGGTAGAAGTAGCTGAGCAAGATCAGTCTGGGATTTTTTTGCGATGGTATCGTTTACGTGCGCTTGACAACGTGCGTGATGTGACTGGAGCTGGAGATGCTCTGCTGGCTGGCACCGCTGCTGCATTCGTGGAAGGTTGGACCTTGCAGAAGTCGATTTTCCTCGGCCTTGTTTGTGCCCACGTCACGCTGTTTGTTGATGGCAGCATCGCACAAGAGCTGAAGCCTAATGTGTTGCTGAAGTTGGCAGAGCAACTTTCCCAACCCTTCGTGCAATCTGGCCCTTCAAGCCGCCTATGAACTTGTCGCGAAGTCCTCTGTTGGGCATGCTTGTATGTTCTGCAAGCAAACTTGCACTTTGCCATTGCTGCTCGCGCGGGCATTCCACAAAAGATGAAGCTAGTGCCACATTTTTTCGTTCTGTCAGCCTGGAGCAGGACCACTATGGGGGGTTGAAAGGTTCTTTCTTGTGTGTGTGTGTGTGGCAATCGTCGAGCATATAGTGTATACAATATTTACCGCATATACTATCATGTATTGTTATTTGTATGCCATAAGAGTAGGTATACATGGACAAGTCTTGATGATATGTACCCTATTGATAAGACTGATATTCATATACAGCTGCCGTGCCTGATAGGTGCATGTGCAGGCCAATGAAGAGAGACATGCACAAGACAGAGGGTGCTGTATATCCCGGAGAAACAAACAGATATCTCGACAGCATTCTCATTATCCCGACAAATACCTGTAAGGAACTTCGATCAGACATGATTGGTTTGATAGACGGAATATAGACACCTTTATTAGATCGGCAGAGCGATAGATTGACAAATGGCACGTGGATGGAAGGGATGAAGGGATGGACGGAAAAGCTGTGGCACGACAGGTGCCTTGATTTTTTGAGATGTTTTTGTTAAGTTACGGCTCCTCAAAGCATTCTCAATGTTTGGCTGAGGTGCAAAGCTTGCTGGCATGAAGATTCCTGACCGTGGTTTTGTCCAGCCGAAGGAAATGCCGAAGGTGGGACAAGCAAAACTACATTGAATTACAACAGAAGACAAAGCTGAGGTACTTACAGAATCAGACCGGACTGGTTTCAAACTGGAAGCACGCTTGAATGGATTGTCTTGCTTCTGGCAAATCAAGCTTTAATTGCATTGATTGCTCCGCCTAAGAACATGTGTTTCTCATGGTGTCCAACAAGAATGCTCATTGATCAAGAAAAGAACTAGTTCCTATTTGTTCATTGGAAGCCTTGAAAGTCATTTGTACATGCGGACGCTTTGTAAGGCTCCGCCGGAAGAACCAGTAGTCCTACTGCGAGAGGCCATGGAATATTAGTTTAGCCCTGTGTATGAGATGTGAATGCGGAGCTTTGTGGTGATCTTGAGCTTGATCCATCTTGATCCTATCTATGTCTATTGAGAAATCTCATGCGCAGGTTCCCGGAGACTGGTCACAAAAAGACTTGATGAGTTTTCATTTGTCCTTGGGCATGGAAGAGTTTCAAACTGCAACTTGGTTTGAGCAGCGGAAGTCATTTGGTCACAGATCATAACGTTTACCTGGAACTTTTGCTGATTTGGATCAGGCTTTGTGTTGGTCGGTTCAGATGTTTGATTTGCCTGCTGATTTGTTGCTCTTCAAGTTGGCATGCCTCTGAACTTTGCATGTTCCAGCAGTTACTAGGTGAAGGTTTTGATCAGTTGAAATAGATTGAAATGAGTTGAAGCACTTCAAGCTCAGTTCAAGCTGAGTTCAAGCAGTCCAGGGAGTCTGATGTAACCAAGTCAGTAAGTGTCGCTAGCACTTGGATACCACCATTGGTTGCTGATGGTAACGCGTATGGTGTTTGGATGTGTTTGGAAAGCATACGAAGAAGTCTACATGGGCATGCGGCAGCATGCGGCAATGCAATGATGTGTAGCGCATCATTCCACCTGACCAGGAGCACGCATTTCCGTAGAAATATGATTTGAGGATCATATGTGCCAATATATCACAGGTGTTTTGCGAAAGTCAAGGAAAGACAGCGATGTATTCCGTGCCCCAACATCGACAACCACAATGTGTTGGTTGCTTCATAATTGACAAGTACCATTGTTATCAACCGCCCTGGCTATCAGCTTGATCATTACAACTCACTACGGTTCGCCCAAATTATTCACCAGATCTGTCACAGGTTTTCAGCCATCCACTTTCCAACTTACTGAGGCAAAACTGATGCCTTCGAGCGATGGAGGTGGCAACGTCAGCCATACTCGCTGGAAATTTGGTTTGTTAGCTTTTGTGTGATCTTGCATGTCAAATAGCCCTTCTGGATGCTTTCCAAACAAGATCCAGGAAAATGGATGAAAACAGTTTGAGTTGCGTTTCATGAAATGCACCATGGCGCATCATATAGGTTCGGTCAGTGGTCCGATGGCACATAGTAGACACATGTGCCCAGGTGGTCTAGGATGAGCGACACAGGGAAAGACAACCTCTGACCTGAAATTAGTATTTGATGCAAAGTTCAGATCACTGAACCTCTGAGTAGTATCTCAGGACATTCCGGCACTCCGATGGGTTCATAAATGTACATAATGCTTGTACGCAATATCTTGAAGGAGTTCTCAGATTTGTGAATCCTTGAGCAAACAACGCAAGGTGCCACTCGCCATGCATATTTGCAGTACAGGACAGCTGCGGAAGAATTTTTCTGCCATGCAAATGGGGATTCTCAAAGTTGTTGTTGCCGTGACTCTTGCGCTTTCTGAACTAATGAGTGACCGCAGATCTTGTATCCAGCATGCCTCTATTGAATCAAGCAGTTGATTCTCACAATCCTTCATTGTATACGCAGTTCCCTATAGTTCCTAATTCAACACCGACTAAGGGCCTTTGCCAACAAGATCCCTCAGCACATCTCAGGACAGCAGCAGCTGCTTCCAATGCTGTTAGGAGGCCTGGAAAATGACAGGAAGGCCCGAAGGTCCGAAGGTCCTTTTTTTGTAGTTTGAGGTAGCATGCCTATGCCGAAGACTTCTCAAGGTAAGATCAAGCCTCGTTAGTTCAGGTCAGAAGCTTCCCAGTGCAAAAAAGCAGCGGTTTGGCACACCAGTACAAAGCGACCTCATGTTCCTAGCAATCGAACTGTTCCCTGCTGTACTTAGTTTCGCTGCATCGAGTCGCAGTCTCAACTTGTCAGTCTCTCCGGCAGCCTGGTCCATCCAAGATCCGGAGAGCCGAGGCCACGAACTCGTTACCCGAAAGAACTCGGAACTCCTCCAGCTTTTCGGAACCAACGCACTGTACCGCTAGTGGTCACAAGATAATTTGGAATGGCCAGGCATAGGAACCAGATACATGGATTTGTGTATCCTTGGCTGCTGGCTTGTGACATTTCAAATTCATGCCGCCTTCAGCTTTGGATGCAAATATGTCAGTTCAAAGGAACTGAGTTCGATGCGGATAGATTTGACTGATGAATGCTGACGCTTTAGTTATCCTTGCACTGGCCAGGCGATTGATTGCTGGGCTCGCATCTGACCTTCGACCTAGTGGTCCTGGACAGTGCCTTGACCGATTTGAAGCTTTAGCCTTTTAGACCCTTCTATTTGGACTCTCACATCAGCAATGTTTGCCGAGCCGCACAAGCAAGCGCTTGCAGCTCGCTTGGAACTTTCTAGAACTCAGAAACCTCCTTGAGATCCTCCTTAGGTCCTCCTTAGGTCCTCCTTCAGATTTCTTCTGGAGACCTGCTTCGCTCAGGAATGGCACCAGAGCACAACTTCAAGGTCCAGGCACGGCAGATGTGAAAGGGCCTATGCTTCACCCCTGTCACCGGACGTACTGAAATGTCTTGGGGAAGCCGTGAGGAAGCTGTGGTCTAATGCGCAAAAATACTGCTTTAGGATTATCAGAGTCTTAGATATCTTGGCATCCCAGGTTCATAGTTTGTCGCATTTTGCAACCATCCCGGCCAGGCAGAAATTCTGGTTATCGAAATCAGGCCCGTGATGCAGCTTCGTGATGGGCAAAACTTGCAAGATATTGCACTCGTGACACAAAGATGTCCTAGACTTGAACTCTACTAAACCTAAAGGAATACCCAAATGAATACCTAAATGAAGACCTAAATGAAATGCTTCCAGATTTAAATATAAACTTCCATACCCTACTTTCTTTGCCCCAAGGCTCGGGATCAGTTCGATCCCTTTGAAGCTGGACCTCAGCAGGATCCGCATGGAGCTCAGCGGAGGAGCTTCGGTGTCCCCGGGCCATCGAGTGCTCAACGGATCCTGTGCCAAAAAATCTCCTGGAACTTCCCGACACCTTGCCTTGGTTCGCAAACTGCATAGGGACTTCACGAACCCTTCCCGACCCTGGAAACTATAATCCAGAACTTCCCGGAACCCCCCAGAACCTCTTGGAACCTCCCGGACACCGGAGCTTATTTGGGCGGAAGACCCATGAGCCCACGCTGCTGTTGGGGAAAAGTAGAAAAAACATCAACGTTGGAGAGATCGGAGAGTTTACTGGCTGTGCAGTCATCATGATCATTGCCAATTTGACTGGCTGTTGACCTCGGTCACGTTGCCAGCTTTGACCAAGAGTCACTTGAAAGTATGGACAAACATTTGCAATCAGCGTTACACGAACAGGTGAACATACCTTTTGCATCCTTTTGCTACTGTGAGTCATTGTTCCAGATTCAGATTGCAGGTATACTCTGTATCTCTCCGACATGCCGAGTGACTTCAATAAGCAGGAGAGATGTCTTCCTTTCAAGATCAACTTTTGTGTTATTATGGCTGTTTCCGTGGTGTGATCTTCCATCACATTGAAAGCTTGCCACCCATGATTTTGCATTGGAGTGGCGCAATGACATCAGAGTTGTTCGACAACATGTTTGGACTTAAGACAGAAGCCAGAAGTCACTTGAACCAGAGGTGCCTTGCGATGTTCTTACATATGGTTTGAACGTCATTGTGTTGCTTCCTAGATAGACTCGCGGACGGAATCTGTTTGTGGAAGGATTTGGAGAGGTTGCACGATCAGCTGGGCTTGAACAAGCCAAAGAGTATCAAAGTCTTGTACTTAAGGCGCATGACATCGCATGACCGTAAGGAGGATCCGATGACGCAAAAACGAGGATCCCAAGAAAGCTTTGGTCTCACAGATTTGCTCCTGTCGCCTCTGAGCGGAATTTTCGCCAATGATTTTCACTTTTTGAGAACCTTTCGCAGGCTAAACAAAAGCAAGAGCTCTGCTGTACTACGATACGACACAACAGAACAGGCGAGAACAGACATGGAAAAACGAACGCTGATTCCAACTGGGCAGCAGCAGCCAGGCGAAGCATGCTTTGATGGTGCTTCAAGATCGCCTGGTCCTGGTACCTTGACTTCATAGCCATGGTCACGGAAGTAGGAGACGCTTATTGATGTTGGCTGATTATTTCCCATGTGCATTCCAAAAAATCTTCCCTTCTGGAAGCTCAGCTCGGTTTTTAATTGTGTCAGTGCTTCTTAGAAACCTTGATCAGGTCAATGAGCATTCTGGAGAGGAACAGCATCCACGTGCACAGACCCTTGGATTCAAAAGATGATAAAAGAATATAAAAGATATAAGTCTAGAGCGAAAGCCAGGTCAGGTCACCTTTCAGACTCAGATTTGGGTCACAGGGTGGGGCAGTAAATCATTGCAAGTCCTTTGAACACGTTGTGCAACGCGAGAGCTTCAGGTTTGCCAGAAAGCGAGCTGCATTGCCACCTTCCCAGGACGGCAACATGACTGTTGGGCGTGGATGGACGTTGGGGGTGCAAGTAGCATCAACTTCCCTATGATTTGGATGCTGTGTGATCCCTTGCGCCAAGAAGCAAGGCAAGATTCGATGAGGATGTCATGTCCTGTGTTTTACAAGTTGCCTTCTTGGTGGTGTGCAATGTAACCAATTGCATCGTAGTTGAACATACACACTGATGAATGCATTCTGGTGATTATGGTGTATTATGATGCATGGTTGTGCAATGTGGTGCGATGCGATGCCGATGTAGTGTAATGGAATACGGTCTAATGCAACGGAATGAAGTGTAATGAAATGCACTGTGATCTAGATATGTTCATTTCAAGCAGTGTGATGCAGCATCATGTCATGTATTGTAATTTGATGTACAGTGGTTTCATGCAACGCGATAGAAAGTGATTCAATGTGTGTGTGTGTGTGCAAAGCAGTGTGATATATCGCAGTTAAATGCAACAAATGTAGTTGATTGCATTTGATTTCCAAATATATAGCTACGTTACAGGTATATGTCTTTAAAATATGCGTATTTATTTGCATATGCAGAGAGCAGTACGTGTATCAAGTGTTTTGTGTGAACATATGTATCATAGCACATGGGCTCGTGTAATTGTACGCAATGGATATCTCCTCTTTTTAATCGAGAACCCACCGGGTAGCACTTTTGAATTCATGCTCGTTGGAAGTCAAACGTCCACCTTATGAACAGTTGCAGCAGTCACTCAGAAAAGAGAGAGAACTGATGTCAAGAGAGACGTGCGCGTTTGACTGATAGTAACCGCGCAAAATGCTACTCGTGTGTCTGTCGATATTTGTTGTGCTCCGGGATGGTCGAAAGGTAGGCTTGATAAAGCAGCGGGTGCGGAGGTCTATGGTGACGGCGCGAGCGAAGATTGTACCTTGCGGACGCCTCGTTTGCAAGCCAAAGTGGTGAAAGACCGATAGTTTCGAGACGTTTAAGTTAGATTTTGCAAAAAGCACACACTGCTGTGGCGAGAAGAGCATTCGCAAGTCAAAATTGTAAATCAAAACTGCAGATGCATGCCGTTGTAGCGAGAAGCGCATTTGCAACTCAAATCGTATGTTAGATTCCAAGATTGTTGACACTACTGCTATCTCGTTCTTATCGCAGTGTTCTCGGTTAAAGCCGTGCCATCCTTTGATTGCTTCTAGGACAACAGGTACTCGCAAATCTACTATTTACTTTGTCTCTATTACGAGCACATTGGTACTTTTTACGGCCTGCTTGCCGATCTGATGCCTTTTGCTGGCTATGATGGCTACCAAGTGTGTTTGTGTTTGGTCGGTATTGGCTACGTTATGCTGTAGACTGCCTCTGGCTATCAAGTTCTAGTGCAGTTCCCACCAGCCGGTCCTGGGGCACATAGGCACTTGAGCACAGACACGCACACACCAAGAGGGTAGCCGTACATACTCCCTCTAACAAAGTCCTTTGAATCGCAGGACTTCAGAGAAATGGAAACAACAAGGTTGGATCCCGGCTAATATCATTTGATTTGGATGATTTGCAGTGGCTAATCTATATATACACACATGTATAGACTATATAGCTTATATAACGGGGGACGACCGGATTGTTTGTTTCTTTGTCTCTCGCGGTACCCAACCGCAGGATGACAATTCTTTTGGTGGTGGGTCTCTCAGTGCAGCGAATTCTTTTGGAAGGGAAAACTGATCGAACGAGTCATGTGGGATCCATTTGGGATCCATGTGAGGCAGTGATCACGAAGATCGCGACGAGGAGCGTTGCGTTTCGCTTTTGGTCGGGCTGAGCAACGCTGTTTTCATCGCTCAACCGGTTTTCCAGTACTTCTGTTGCCAGATCGCCCACTATGTGGTCCCATGATCTTGTCAACTGACTCTAGAACTCACCATTTTCCTCCTAATGATTCACTCAAAACGGAGGACTGTCAAACCAATCATACTCTTGGGAAGATTCGCTTCCTGGGGCAAACGATTCAATGATGTTCAATGGCTAGAATTGCCCACCAGAATCGCTTCAGCCACCTCTGCATTTCTTTCACTTACTTGAAAGCCCAAAAGAGTTAGGTGAAAGAGGGTGTAGTGGGTGCTTGTTTTTATAGAGGTGCAGCTCATGCAGCATTAAGAAGTTTGCCAGTTTTGTGGATTCAATGGATTTCTCATATCTTGGATCTGTAGGATGATACGATCTACTCTTTGCCCAGCGTTTATGTGGCCGAACTTCCAGTCAACATCACAGAGAATGGAGTCCGTCACATGGTGCAGGAGGCTTCGCATGGCTTTGCTTGTTTGTATTTGGAGTATTTTGATGAAAGTTTGACAGTTCCACCCGCGCAAATGATTTCATGTGACCCACAGTGTATGAAAAAAACATTCTGTTGCACCTATTTTGCATGACACACGGCAGAAACAATCGAGGCGCCGAAAGTCACTGAATTAAACGTTTGAACAATTCAGATATACCAGAACAAAGACCCTTGAGTAACACCAGCATAGACCTCAGAAGCAACAGGCAGCTGCGCGTTTAGCACGGCACCCCAAACTGAAATATGTAGACCCCTGCACTGTATGCTCGACAGTACTTGGACCCTCGCTGAGCCCCTCAGCAAGCTGCGCCCATGCTTTCGAAGTATGGTAGACCCCTCAGCATCCTTCAGCGATCGCTAGCCCGGAAACAATATTTACTGTAATAGGCCGACAGCCAAAATTCAACAACTCTAGCACAAGATAGCACAAACAAGGTTGGAAACAATTGCGGCATTGCTCATTCCCACTTACATTGCTTGAATTGTTCCAAGTGAAAGAGAACCAGAAATTGGATACTGCATTGCAGCCCAGAAGCACAAAGGGCCTCAGAAAGTTCCACGCACTTTGTCAATGAATGTTGCTGAATGTTGCTTAGCATCTTACTTTGATGAAACACATGAGAGCTTTGCTGTCACAGCAGCTTCCAATGGACATGGTGACTTTACGTTCAAGCTTGAGACTGTTGGCGGGTGAAGAAAGCAGATGGCGTTTCCCTGTCACCGAAAGGTGGGAGGAAAGCTTGAGGATTTAGTCGCAGTGACTTTTCTTCAGCAAAAGTTCAAGGCCTGGTCAACCGCAACAGCTGCGGGATTTGGTCACAAGTCACTTACACAGCTCGTTCTGATGACATTTTGTGTCCCAACTCGTGACATCTTCATGGTCTTCATTTGTTTGACAGATCTGATTTCTCGCAGGGAAGTCACGCATGCTGCCTGCTCAGGCGGGAGTGGATTTTTGGATTAACTCATGAGTCGAGGATAGCAGGCATTGCGACCGAAACATCCTAACTACGTGATTGACCTTCCAAGTATATGATAATAGATCAGAATAAATACAGTTCATTAATACATCAATCACAAATCACACTATGACCATCTATAAAGATCTATGAAGTCTATCAGAGCCTTCCCCAGCAAGGAGCACCGTGCAGGTATCAGGACATGGAGATAGCAGAATCGATGGCCCAGAAGCTGCACGGCTTCAGGGTCTACCACCCGGACGATCGCACCAGGCGCTTGCACCAGTAAACCATGGATCACGTCACGACGTCACGTGGCAACATGTGGGAAGAAGCTGTGTGGCAACAAGCTGTGTGGGATCAAGCTGCGGGAACATGTGGGAACATGATGAAACATTTGGAATTTCAGCACTGCGGGTGTGTCAAAATCTGTGCAAGACTGTATTTTTTCAGAGCTCATTAGTGCCTTTGGTCGTCTCTTTATCCACATGAATAGAAGGAACTTAATCCATATCAAACCTACACTGTATCAACTGTGCCTTATTTAAAGGATTTGTTTGTGGACTCACCACTGTCCTCAGGCCGGTGCGTGCCAAAGTAGCAAAGCATTCCAAAGCCGTCAACTACATGTGCACAGTTACTTGGATCGATCACTTGGCTTTGATATCTATTGATTTCTTGGGTGTGATGAACGTTTCGTTTTGAGAGAAGGAACTCCGAGTCGGTCTTGGAATGCCACGTTGCTAAGGATGTTTATGTGGGTGAGGCGCACTCCCAGATCAATATCTAAGAGTGGTGCTGATTCGGGTCCTTGTCGAATCTGGTTGCAAGTTGACAGTTGTGTAGATTGTGGTGAGTTCGATCTTAGATGGCAGCAGAACAGACACCTTTGATCACCTTTGTAGATTGCCAGAGACATTCCACCTTCAGTTCTGCTTCAGTTCTGCAGGTGCCAAACAACTGGACTGCATCATACATGTACAAGTTCTTGACCCAGGCACTGCAAGACCTCATAGACGGTATCAAAATGAGGATCAGTCCAGTAGTCAACAGCTAGACTTTCGTACTGGCCATACTACATCATTTTTCACCGGCAAGTTTTTTTTGAACCACTTCAATCGGTGGTTATGGTTCTCGTTGCTGTTTCTGGTGTTGCTGATGCTCCTGCTGAGTCGCACCTTGGATCGATGTGCTTGGCCATTTCCCATGGCAGGCAGGTGTCGACAGGAGTGTGATACATTCCGTTAAGCTTTTGTCCCAGCGGCCCGGTCGGGCTGGCATCGGTGCCATACTTCACATAGCACGGAAACCCAGTGGTACAGGAAGCTTTGAGTTCAAAGAACCAGTAAGATGAGGTAAAGAGATGATAAGGGGATGTACGAAGATCCTTTCTGCAATCCGATCATTGGATGTACGAAGATCCTTTCTGCAATCCGATCATTTCCATGTGCCTTATAGATGTCATGATAGTGTAGGATCAAAAACAATTCTTCTTTGAGCCCACATAGGATCCTTAAGGGGTTCCACAAGGGGCTATTAGAAATCTGCTTTAGAACCAGTTGGTACGATTCAATGTTAACCATCAACCCGCTTTCCATGGCTTGATATCACCCAAAATTGATAATCCTGCGGCTTTACTCTGAAAACTGTCCACATCAACAAGTGGATGTTCACAGTTCAGTAGAACCACCTTCGCTTGGTCCTCCTTCCTTGGCTTGTCTCCCTTGTATCTTTTCTTCTCTCCCTCATTGTTCTTGCATGTTCTTGTTTGTAGATGGTTCGGTGCGTTTTCTGGCTGCTTGTGGATGGCAAGCTGGAACCAAGAATGTTGACATATGCGTTTTGGACGTTTGAATTCTTTTCCAGTCAGAATGGCAAACACTATGGACTATAATTATGTAGTGTTCTGATGCGTGTGAATACTTTGTAATCGATGTTTTGCAGGTATTCTCTATAGGTAGTGCAATGTATATCTTTTATCGCATTCCGTGGACGGAAGACGGGGAAGAACTGAGTGAGAAAGTAAGATGAAGTCTGCGAAAAGAAGCAGCACTGTATCCCTGGGTCTCAGGTCAGTGCTGAAGCAGCAGATCGAGTTCTGGAACAGCTCTCGGGTCAAGAGATCCTGGTTCGAGGAAAACCAAGGTGCTGTGGTGCAGCGTTTCACCAGTGGAGTCGATGCTTCCCAAAGTGCTCAGCTGTTCGCAACGCGACTTTGAGGCCACTCAAAGTTCGGCTGGCGGATGCCCCGAAAGAGCCCTGGATGCCCGAACAAAGTGCCGAACATGCCGAGCCACCTCAGCTACCTCAGCCTCCACCAGTGCCTGAGATCACAGAGATCGGGAGAGAGAATGGGAGGACAGTCGTAGAAGATTTGTTTTGGCTTTGCAATGAACCAACACACCACTAGTAGAGCAGTCGTGACGAAACCTTTTGCACGAACAAGAGCGTGTCTCTCACCACGACCATGGCTGTGACCACAACACCTCCAATATGAATCCAAACTCAGGAAATAGCCCAATTTCATCCAATTTCACCCACGTTGACCACCAACTACTGCAAAGAGCAATTGATATACCACCATTCGCAATCTGTTGGACAAGAGCAAATCGAACATGCAACATGCCTGAAACGATGCCTTCCCTCAAACTGCAGCTCAAAGGGGCCAACCGGACAATATCGTGTATAAAATGTATACATGTAAATGTATACCTAAGAGATGTAATGCACACATTTATATCACATGTATATCCTATTTACATCACATGTATATCAATTACATTAAATTCTATCTTGTCACCCGACTCGCAGCTGAGAAACATTGATTGTCAGACCCCCGTTGGTTTCTTGGTCCCAGGTCTTGCACAATATATGCAACTCATTGCAACTCTTCATTTTCAAGCCTGCCCCGGGTTCCTGCGATCAGCAAGATGGTGGTTGATTGGCCAGCAAGATCGGCTGGATGCTCTATATGTGAAGTTGACATACAAATCGTGTTCTCTTGAGTACCACTTCTTGGATCATGATTGTTTTCTATGTATCACTTCTGTAGTTCAAGGTTTGTATGTATCGAAATTGTTGGAAGAAAATGGGAGCAGAGCTTCTGGAATGTTGATGTGTGAAATGTGTTTCGAGATCCACATTATAAAAGCAGAAAGTGCATGGACATGCACAAACCGCTGGATCAGGGGAAGGTAGAAAAAAATTGAAAAATCTTGCTCCACCCACCCGACCATTTGGACGAGTCAAATGAGCTGCAAGCCGCGCTTGAAATGTTTCAGCAG
>VSDK01008557.1:402542-467386 GCA_009767595.1 Symbiodinium kawagutii
TTGTGCCGGTGGCTTGTTGGTGGGTTTGTGCCGGTGGTTTTGTGTGGTGGCTTTGTGTTGGTAGTTTTGTGTGGTGGTTTTGTGTTGGTAGTTTTCTGTTGGTGGCTTTGTGTGGCGGTCTTGTTTTGCTGGTTTTGCGTTGATGGTTTTGCGCTGGTAGCTTTGTGTTGGTGGTTTTGTGTTGGTGGTTTTGCGCTGGTGGTTTTGTGTGGTGGCTTGTTGGTGGCTCTGTTGGTGGTTTTGCGCTGGTGGTTTTTCTGTGGTGGTGTTGTGTGGTAGTTTTGTGTGGTGGCTTTGTTGGTGGTTTTGTGTTGGTGGTTTTGCGTTGGTGGTTTTGTGTTGGTGGCTTTGTGTGGTGGTCTTGTTTTGCTGGTTTTGTGCTGGTGGTTTTGTGTGGTGGTTTTGTCGCGTAACAGGAAGCACAATTTTTTGAAAGCACCATTTCAACAAACTATAGGCACTTTTGCCTCTGAATTATAGGCCACTGTTTTCTTTGATCTTATAGTGGTTAACCTTAGGACACTTCCGCCCCCGGCTTGCCCGGATACTACTGGTATTTAAAACCCATTAATTTTCCGAAAATTTCGTCCTTAAAAAACCAAATTTTCCAAAAATTATTTTTTCCTTAATAAATTTTAGAAATTAATTACTTTTAAAACATAAAACCCACCCAGGATATAGAAGAAATAACCTCCGAAAAAAGGAAAAAAAAATTAAAAAAAAAACTTTTTATCCATAATATTAAAATTTTCGGAAAATTTCGGGGTAGTTACCCCGAATTTTTCTGAAAATTTAGTTATTTTTAATAATATTAAAAAATAAAAAAAATTAGAAAATTTTAGATTTTAAAATATATTAAACATATATCTTAAATAAATTCGAATTTAGATAAAATTATTTTATTTAATAATTATAAATTAAATATATTTTAAATATAATAAAAAATATTTTAAAATATAAATAGCCTAAAAATATATCCATATATATATATATATATTAAATTAATTGTTTAAAAAAAAAATCTTATATTTTAATAATTTTATAATTATTATAATTGCTATAATTTCCTTATATTTTCATAATTTTTTTTCGGGATAAGCAAGAGAATGTTCGACGCTTCATCGAGGCTCTAGAGATCACAACCAGCTTCCGCACATGATGTGCAAAGCTATGCCCCATGTGCAAAAGTGGGCGCTTTGACATGAAGAATCTGTGCAAATCAAGACCGAAGCAAAATCTTACTCTTTGTATACTTATAGCTGAAGCAACACGGATTTATTTGCACAGATCCTCGCTGTCAATGCTCAGCCCATAGAGGGGCAACTGCGTTTACGCATTCCATGTCTGACATCTGCACCGGCCGACCGTTTGAGAGTCAACGCATTCGCAGGCTTATTTGTACAAGTGGATCAATCGAACTGCAGCTTCATCTGCTGAAATAAACTTCAGTTTTGTGGGTAAGTGTAAAGTTTGGAGTGGCAGGGGGGCCAAAAGAAGGGCTAAACTGCCCAAACCACACAAGCAACAATTTGTCAGATAAGTTAAGAAAAATAGAACACCACTTCTCTTCAGTCTTGACAACTGCTTTTACATGGCTCTCGGTCATTTGTTCCGGCTTTGTTGGATCACTTTGTCCAACCAACAAAGGTAACAATCGTCAGACCTTTCGTTCAGGAGCACCAAGCTTGCGCTCCCTTCACTCGCACCTGATCCGCGAGACTGACATCCGAAGATGCGTGGCACATCGAATGAACATGCCACAAGCAGCCACAAGCATCCACGAGCTTTGGATTTGTTCTGATCTTTGAGTTATGGATGTTTGCCAGAGCAAAAACAAAGAGGTCCCTTATCTCCATCAACCAACACAGGCCTTGGACAAACGAAGTATGAATTAGCCAACTCATGCCCACGGAGGATTTTGAAAAATGCAGTTTCAACTCTTAACTTAAATCGCTTTCTACACTTAACGCATCATTCTGACATTATTCAGCCCTGCCAGACTGCTTTAAAACCTCATTTCATGAGTGTTTATCAACAGTCGTTTTTCCGTAGACCGTCTGAGAAAGCTTGCCATGGAAAAAGCCGAAGGTTCCACTGACAGCACTTCTCCCCAAGATTCCATCTGTATGTGGCTGCAAAAGCTGCAGTTGGAGGAGATGTTTCGGTATTGCCGGGATAGCCTTTTGGATATCTTCAAACTCAGCCAAAGCACCGCCAAGATCTAGAAGTTGCGTTGGCATTCCATTCGCGACCTCGGTGGCAGCAACTTGCAGCAACCAGCCTGAAGAACTTGAACGCCAATCCCGTCTGAAACAACCGAGGTCCTCACGAGTTCACGGTACACCAGAAAATACCTGTACATTGGCAAAGCAGGAGGATATTATATGGCTGTGGGTCAAACCTGGTGCTCATATCCCAAAGATGAAAAAGACTCATCTTCATCTGGATATTGGCGTCCCAATTGTCTATATTTCTTGAATCCTTCATTGATGTCTTGCAATTGCTGCCGCGTGGCTGATAACTTTTCTGGTCAAGGTCGGAGAAGCCAGCATCAAGACGACCACCTAATTCACATGTTTCCCCCAACGTTGTCCCTACCCTACATCGTGTCATAGTTTATGTGGCACCATGGAAGAAGTTGCTCAGCTTCAACTTACATGGTTAACCCTCAGAGGGAAACCCTCCTTCTACCTACTTACGCAGCATGATGATTCTGACATGAAGAGATACTTAAACAGTCAAGGGCGGATACAATACAACAAATACAACAAAGTATTTGCTGAAAGAAGATGTCAACAGCAACAACGTCTGTGCAAGCGCTGTGGCACTGCCAACGCTGGGCGCCGAACAAGCACTGCCAACGGCACTGCGAGCTGAAACAACTCCAATTCCTCAGTTTCTCCCCTCTTGCTGTTTCAATGATGAGGGAAATGATATCTTCCGATTCCTCGGAAAGTTTAACAAAGGCTTTTTGATCTTCATTGCAGACTGTTGCTGATATCTGCAAACAAATGTTGCTTTCCCTTGCTATGCTTGTCAAAAAGTGATTTATTCGATCTGTCTCTGTATTGGTAAGTCTTGCACCCTCCCAAGACACGTTGCATAAAACAATTCGACTCTTAATGGAATATTCTGAGGTAAGTTGTGTCTTCAAGTGCTTTTTCTTCATGAGTCCTTGTTTCTGAACTGAGCTTGCGAGAATAGATACAAAGACTTTGGGCTGGCAACATGATTGTGGTGTCATTGGAAAGGGAACCGTGATTTGTGGTGCCATGGCTAATAAACATGATCACAAGGTGCAGTGAAAGGAAGAGTATAGAAGCAGGAGTTGCTTTCGCCAATGTTGATGCCTACAGTAGCATGTTGAATGTGCTCCCTGGAAAACTCAAGCCTTCCCGACGCGCTTTTTTGTTCGCAATGAACGAAAGTCATAGTTGAATCGGAAATAGCTTCTGCAAGAAGCGGATCCTGGCAAAGTTCCGCCGTCCACCCTTTCACACCGCACATCTCCGGTCAGGTCTGCTAGATTCTGCTAGATGTGCATTTGCCTTTGGCCCAAGTCTCGTTGTTTCCATAGCGAGAAAGCAGCAGATTGTCGGATCGTTTCCATTGCGGTCTCGGTCATCAATCGAAGTCAAAGAGTTTCTGTCGTCAGGATCTCAACCCTCCGCGGTGTCATTTGATGTCCTGGCCCAAGGTTCTGCTCTTTCCCAAGCTGCACTAATATACCAATATGCCACTAGCATCTATTGGTACTGCGTTCAGCAGGATCTGGTGCAGTGCGCAGATTAGCAACTCACTTAGCGTAAGTCTTGAGTACTTTGTTGCTGAATCACGTTCGTGTTTGTGCCTCTGCCGGACTGAAAGCTGTATGCACAACGGACACGGAGCAAAGATTTAGATGTTTGGAAACATCTAGAAACGGCAGAACAGTCTCAGAGTCGAGTCAAAAAGTATATGCCAAATATACCAGTGAGAGGTCAAAAATGCTTTATGGTGCTTCTGGGTCAACAAGTCCCCGGCCTCGGCCATCTTGTCAAGCTCCCCAATGGCCCCCTCCAACAGTTTAACTATCTGCAGTCGCAACTTCGCTGGGGTCGTCCCAGATTCGGAGGGCAGTGTCTGATCGCGCCAGTGCAGCAAGAACCTGACTGATTTTTCAAAAGCTGGAGGGAAAAATCTGGCAAATAACATTTGTTGCCACAATGCGCTGGCTGTACAAGTAGTACAGACCAGGCAAGGCGGGGGCAAAAGTTTCAAAAGTTTCAAATGTCAGTGGGCCCTCGAGTCCATCTCTGTCTTGACATCTCTTCTCAACGTCAACGTGCTTGGTTCAAATGTAAAAAAACAAGTTTCTTTCTAAAAACCAGAAAATATGTAGAAACGCATGGAAACATAATTCAGATAAGCAATTTCCGAGCAATAGCTTGGATGCTCTTGGAAAACTTTGAAAGTCGAATTCCCTAGTCCAACGCATTGCAGCTGCAGCAGCCTCCGCAAAGCTACCATCTGCTCAGCTCGCGGTCGCTTACCCATCGCCATCAGCAGTTCTTCCCAGTCCTCCCACCAAAGAAAGCCAAGATCGATGCCCAAGTCCTTCAAAACCTCTTCCTAGGTACATTACCCTTCTTGTTTTATGCGCAATCTCTGGGCTCATTGATAGACTCGGAAACTTTCTGAGATTCTGGTGACCCCAAAGCACCAACACTTTTACTTGCAAACAGAACGTGCATCTTTTTGACCTCAACGGCTAGCGTGAATGAAAACAACAGAAATCGGCCGAAGTGGACGTGCGAAGGCAAGCCCTGCAAGAGTCATCGTGAGCATCAAGGGCGTGTTTGGAATTCCCAAGTGGGTCAACCGGAGGCAAGGCCGCTTGGCCTAGTCCCCTCATCCTCCTTCACAGATGGAGTTGACCTAACTTGTGCCGTTCTGTCCTGCTGCTTGGCTGGTAAGAAGATTGGCCCCTCCGCTTTCACCGGCACCCGAATCTGGGTGATTTCCATGTCCGGCAGAAAGCCAAAGGCAAAGAAGAACTGCATGGGGTCGTGCAGGCCATATGAGATCAGCACCTCTCCACCTGGCGTTCAAAATGTGCAGTGTTGTCAGTGTTGAATGTGTTGAGCGACAATACAAGTACTCAAGTACACTATTTCAGACACATAAGTGATCATAAGTACACAGCCTTGGGGAATGGCTTCAGAAGAAACCAGCTTGACCCCGTACTTCGTGCCCTCGATCATAGCATTTGGATGAAAATCATGATTGACGAAGTCCACGACAGGTATCAAGCACGACACGACTTGGCCATCCATAGGCAGAGTACTGGATCTGGTTGATACCACAGCCTGAGCCCAAATAAACCTCTCCAAGGTAACATCGAAAAACTGCGTCAATTCGTCCCATTCCTTTTGCAAGCTATGGAACTGCAATTCAGCCGCAGGCTGAAGCGGTGTTCCGCTAAGAGTGTCACTGCATCCATTGAAAGCCAAAGCCAGGGGCAAGCTTTCAGCGCCAGCAGCAATGTCTTGTGGAACTTGCGACAGCCAAGGAAACCAGTCAGAAGAATGCCGACTTGAGTGATACAAGAGCCATAAGCGAATTGCCTGGCTGGTGTATCTTTCCGCATCGCTTGATGCCCACTTTTGCAAGATCTTCTTTAAATGGGGGTCTTTCTCGACAATGTCTTTCCGCAGAATTAGCTTCCATGGAACTTGAAGCAGGATCTCTCCCCGTTTGATTGCTCCTAGGATAGAAATCAAAACACAATCTCCCTGCTAGACTACGTCAAATTTGCTTTATGTGCATACAGATACATGTACATGCAGCTTGCAAATGCTTGCAGAATCTTGCAGAGGTTTGTAGGACAAGAGATTGAGACAACCAAGGCTCCTCCCCTGTTGACGATCCCACAGCCACGGCCGCTGATCTGCTCCAGGCTAAGACCAGGTGCGAAGTGACCACCATTCTTCGTGAGCCAATCTTTCAGTCCTGCGTTGTTCTCACATCTTAGATTGGCTCTTGGGGATTTCCAGGCAACCAATGCGCCCAAACCTGCAGCTAGAGCGGTAAGAAGTGTAAGTCCTCTCCTTTCGGACCCCAGAACTACCGCAGAGACACTCTTCTTGAAACGTAGTAGGCCCACTGCAGACATGATGAGGTCGAGACCCTCGAGCTTGAGCCATCTTCCGTCAAAAGTGCGTCCGTTCTCTGCAACACAACTCATGCGACCTCGGAATCCTGGGATTTATTCTGATTTGCAGACCTAGGAGGTGAATAAATGAAGTAAATGACTTATTCAAAAGGACTCAATCCTGTGAAGTTGAGTAAATAAAGCCAAATGAAGTCAGTTGTTTTGCCAATGGAGTGGTGAGTCGGATGAATCATTTTCAGCAAAGAAATGGATAGAAATGGATCGGATTTGGGATCCCCAGCAGGTGCCACAGAAACCACCAGTGCCACCAACACATAGGCGCAGATCGCTCCAAGGCCTCACTGAAAGACAGCCAGGATCACAGTTATGGCCATTGCATAGCCACAACTTGGATCACTTGCCAAAATGTGTAAAAAAATGGCAGGAAAAATGATGGAAAATGATGACAAATGATCAAACATGACCAAAATTGATGAAACATCATCACCAAATGAAAAATGCTGGAGAAAAAAAGGCGGTCGACCGGTGGACCCTGAGCTTGCGGCTGGTCGAGAGAAATGCGCTCACTTCGCGGCCTCGAACAAAGATGTCATCTGTCGAGTGTCTGTGGGTCTGTGCGCAGTCTGACTCGCATTGATTCTCTCTCCGATTTGTTCGAAGTTTCTCTCCACAATCTTTCCGAGGCTTCCCAGCTGTCCATTTCAGGGCCCACACGCAGTGTGGTCTCGGGATCAGAGAAGAGACGTGACAGCGGCGGCCTCATCACATCATAGCATCGACGCTGTGGCACCATGCTATCCCAATGTTTTGTACTGAGCCCGACCCGTCTTCTGGCAAGTCTTCGAGCTTCAGGTCCTTGGTGCTCCCGAAATCTTCAGCTCAGACTTCAATGTTTGGCTGGCGATTGCCGAAGAAAAATGTGTGTGTGAGTTGTGCTGCACCACTGCACCATCTCGGAAGTAAAACAGTCAAAAAACATGAAGAGATGGAAAAATGTCGATGGAGAGCCCAGAAGACCAACCGCACTACCCAAACAGTCACAGGCCTCGTATGCAATGCTTTGAAAAATATCATTCCTTAGCATGCTGTGCTGCTTGACATGTTGATGTGCCACGTGCATAAGTCTGACAGGATGACAGGTGAAAATGGGCAATGAATTCAATGACTGACCCAAATCACAAGGGAGGGACAAGCTTGGAGTCTTCACAGCTGCATATTTGCGGGTCTCCATCTCAAGGATGACAGCTCTAGCCTGCTCAAGTAGAGCTCCCAGAACTCGCTTGTCTCATTGCTACACGGGTCATTCCGATCCCCGATGGCCCAGCTCATGATCACTAATCCACCAATCTTAGGACTGACGATAACTGACATCAGAAGCATCTCGAAGCGCATTGAATCCGCTGGAAACTCCGCTGCGCCTTTGAAGCTTGCGCCCAAATGGCCGCGAAGCTGGGGCCAGGAGCTGCTGGGTTCCACGGGAATCCTCGGTGAACAGTGAGGAGCCATGGATTTCTGGGCAAAAGTAGGTGACCCAAACGGTGACCATGTTGGATGATATTAGATGATATTAGATGATATTAGATGATATTAGATGATATTAGATGATGTTAGATGATGTTAGATGATGTTAGATGATGTTAGATGATGTTAGATGATATTAGATGATGTTACCATCCATTTTCATGTGAGATGATGTTCATTGATGTTCGATGTTTCAACATTGTGAACGAAACAGCTGCAACAACCCAGTGGCCCTGAGGCGAAGACGTGCACTGGAGGATGCTACCCGTACGGGCTGAATTCGGAAAGGCTCCTGGCACCCGTGACATCCTGTGGCCCAACTTTGGAGCTATGAAGATGTGGATTCTATGGTTTCATCTAGGCTGCTAATGCACGGTAAAAACATGGTGTATACATCGTCATACTCCACGGAAACGTTTCTGACTCCAAAATATCTCGTTCATTCTGCATCCCTTCCTCGGGCACTGTGGCTGTTTCTGGAGACCAACATGAAAGTCACAGACTCTCACTTGATGCACCCTTCACTTTCCAAAGATGGAGCTGTCCGAGCTGTCCTCTGAGTCTTCACCCGAATTTCTGAGATCTTGCACCTGCGACAAACGCAAATCTAAGGTTCTGCAAAGCCTTGAAACGATGAGCCGCGTCCAGTTGAGCCTCCTGGTAGTAAGCCTTTTGTGAAGACTCCAACTCCCTGAGGGCTTTGGCCTTCAGTGCAGCAGTTGTCTGTTCCTCGAAAATCTTCAAGCAACGGGCACATGATGATAGATTCCTGGATACATCCACAGAACTCTACAAGCCACATATTTCTCGTGTGAAGTGGAAATAAGACCGGAGAAATCATCTGAATCTTTGGAAACTCCAGAATGACGGAATTCCGAGTTTCTGGATCCAGAACGTCAATGAAAAGGAGATGCCAAGGCCCTCTCTGTCTCGTCAGCACTGGCATCCACCAAAATCAGGCAGTACCTCCAAAGTGCAAAGGAGGTACCTCCTGAGGAATCTGTTTGCACTGACTTCAAGGTTCAGTGATGCTCAGGGCCTTCAGATGCCTTGGGGATCTTAAGTCAGAATCTAAGGCACCTTAGATGCTAGTCTTGTTGGGTTCTTTTCCTGACCCATCTTTCACTTTGTTGGGACTCGTGGGCTCCCAGGGCATGGGCACGTTTTGCTGGTGCCCTGAGTCGGGGCTTGGTCGCCACACAGCTGTGGGTAGTTTCCTGAGGGCGGAGGAAACAGCTGCATCAGGAAACAGCGGGTGACAAAATATAAACGCAAGAGAAAACCCAAAGAAAAAGGAGAAAAACTGCGACAAAAAAGAAAGTGCGCTATAGATGGTTACAGGTGGTATCTCTTAACTTGCTTGGGCAAAGCATGAAAAGAGTATAGATCTTCACTGGTTTCGATAATTTTGGGTGCAAAGTTGGCTAGGTGTAACTTGGACCTCACGTAACACATTAATTTGTGACGGGAACCTCTTGAGGTACTAAATATATCAAATTTCAAGAGTACCCATCTAATGTATACGATACATAATTGTACGGCAAGACTCCATGGTTTGCCCGGATGCACAAGACGTGCCCAGAAGTTAGTCTTGTCAACTGTTCAAAACCCTGCAGGCCCGTTGCAGGCCCGTTGTTTTGCAATTCTGAGAATCAAGAAGCCGTAGGCCCTAAACCCTAAAACGCTAAAACCTAACCCCAAACCCTAAACCCTAAAACCCTAAACCCCTAAACCCTAAAATCTAAACCCTAAAACCCTACACCCTAAATCACTGCGTATAGCCAGTGTTTCTCACAACAAGCATCTGTTGGTTGATTCACTGCTACAGCCATGGTTTGCCCTCCGGGCAAACGACGGCCGTAATTGTAGATATAAAACGTGTGCAGTGTCCTGTGTTCCTCCTTTGTTTCTCTACATTGAAGTTGAACAGGTCCATACGAAAACCATTTCTGCATGGTGCTGGATCTGTGTCCTTCTCAACTTTCTCAAAGTCTCCGTGGGTAGGTCAAAATGTGTCCTTACGGTAAGGTTGAAGGTTGAAATATGGGTATGAAATCATTGCTGGAATGATACGTTGGATGTGCCTGTGGTTTCATCTACCAGGAAATGCTGAATTAGCTGATCATTTCAGGTGATGGTGCTGACCACCCAGCCGAAGCATCCAACACACGCCCTGCCGATTTTGAAAGCAAGCTTTTCCTCACTCCCGGCCATCAGTAGACGTTGTGCTCCACGTAGTTTTCTCCAACGTGAGATTCAGCTGTCAAACAACTGGCACCATTTTGCCGGTTGTAGATGATCAAATATGTATAATTGTAAGTTTCTTAAAGAGCTGGATCGCCCTTGGAATGGGATGATAATAGCCAAACATAGTACAGCATAGTGAGCAACTTATCATTTTTCCATCGACCATAATAACATTGTACATTTGAATGGCTTTGAGAAATCACCGGGAACCCTCACCAACAATCATGACCGCATACGAAGCATTTGAGATCGATGTTAGCGCAAGCTGCTTTCAGCAAACGCATAATCTGCAAGAGACCTTTCTGAGCTGCAACAAACAACGGTGTTGCGGCATCATCCATGGCCTGATTACAGTCAGCGCATGCTTCCAATAGCAAACGCACAACTTCCAAGTGGCCATTCTCAGCTGCAATCTCCAATGCTGTTCCGCCATTGGCTGTTCTCGCCTGATTGCAGTCAGCACCAGCTCCCACCAGCAAGCGGACAACTTCCAAGTGACCATTCTCAGCTGCAATGTACACTGGTGTTCCGCCATTGGCTGTTCTCGCCTGATTGCAGTCAGCACCAGCTTCCAGCATTAAGCGGACAACTTCCAAGTGGCCATTCTCAGCTGCAATGTACACTGGTGTTCCGCCATTGGCTGTTCTCGCCTGATTGCAGTCAGCACCAGCTTCCACCAGCAAGCGGACAACTTCCAAGTGTCCTTTCTCAGCTGCACTGTACAATGACTGATTGCTGTCAGCACCAGCTTCCACCATTAACCGGACAACTTCCAAGTGGCCATTCTGAGCTGCAATATACAATGCTGTTCCGCCATTGGCTGTTCTGGCCTGATTGCAGTCAGCACCAGCTCCCACCAGCAAGCGGACAACTTCCAAGCGGCCTTTCTGAGCTGCAATATACAATGGTGTTCCGCCAGTGTCAGTTCTGGCCTGATTGCAGTCAGCACCAGCTTCCACCAGCAAGCGGACAACTTCCAACCGGCCTTTCTGAGCTGCAATATACAATGGCTGATTGCAGTCAGCACCAGCTTTTACCATTAACCGGACAACTTCCAAGTGGCCATTCTGAGCTGCAATACACAATGCTGTTCCGCCATTGGCTGTTCTCGCCTGATTGCAGTCAGCACCAGCTCCCACCAGCAAGCGGACAACTTCCAAGCGGCCTTTCTGAGCTGCAATATACAATGGTGTTCCGCCAGTGTCAGTTCTGGCCTGATTGCAGTCAGCACCAGCTTCCACCAGCAAGCGGACAACTTCCAACCGGCCTTTCTGAGCTGCAATATACAATGGCGTTCTGCCAGTGTCCGTTCTAGCCTGATTGCAGTCAGCACCAGCTTCCAGCATTAAGCGGACAACTTCCAAGTGGCCATTCTCAGCTGCAATGTACAATGGTGTTCCGCCATTGGCTGTTCTCGCCTGACTGCAGTCAGCACCAGCTCCCACCAGCAAGCGGACAACTTCCAACCGGCCATTCTGAGCTGCAATGTACAATGGTGTTCCGCCATTGGCTGTTCTCGCCTGACTGCAGTCAGCACCAGCTCCCACCAGCAAGCGGACAACTTCCAAGTGTCCTTTCTCAGCTGCACTGTACAATGGCGTTGTGCCAGTGTCTGTTCTAGCTTGATTGCAGTCAGCACCAGCTTCCACCAGCACGCGGACAACTTCCAACCGGCCTTTCTGAGCTGCAATATACAATGGTGTTCTGCCACTGTCCGTTCTGGCCTGATTGCAGTCAGCACCAGCTTCTACCATTAAGTGGACAACTTCCAAGTGGCCATTCTCAGCTGCAATATACAATGGTGATGCACCAGTGTCTATTCTGGAGAGATTGGAGTGAGCACCAGCTTCCTTCAGCAAACGTATCACTTCCAAGTGGCCATTCCGAGCTGCCATCCACAACGCCGTTCTTCCTTCTTCGTCTCTTAAATCTTTCTCTGCGCCTGCTTCAAGCAACAGCTGAATAGGTTGGACATGTCCATGGCCTGCAGCACAATGCAATGGTGCCCGGCCCTGCAAATCTTTCAAATTCGGATTGCTCGGGAGCTGCAAAAGCTGCTCAAGGGCAACCGGATCGTTGGCTTCAGATGCCGCAATCATTTCTGGATCCGCCTCTCCCGCGCCTTGCTCAAGTTCCAAGAGTACTAGTTGAACTTTCTCTGGAACTTCGTCCATAATTTTGTCATCCAGAACCTTATGGAAAATGTCATCTACAAAAAACCTTTGCCGAAATCTGGGAACACCGATCTCAGCAGCCAAGAGTCGCTTTACCTCTCTTATTGATTTGCCTTCCACATCATCAGGACTTAGACAGGCAACTGTCTGCCCGGATATGGCGGAGCACACCTCCATGGCAACGCCGTGGAGTCAGTTCAAAAGGATGACTTGACTCCGGCTTCCAATTAGAAGTTAAAGCAAAAGCAGGGTTGTCTGGTTGACCAATGACGTCCCCTACACAAATCCGCCCACACCGCCTTGGCAGTGATGGCGCGTCATTGGGGTGCAATTTGGTCATTACAAATGTTCCATTTTTTCTATAGCGTTGTTTCACAATAGCAACTTTACCTGGGGGGGCCTTTTCTCGAGTCGCACCGGAAGCTCTTGGAGCATCATTGTCTACTGATGCTCGCTATCTGGGCAGTTTCCAATTAGTTGGGTTGTTTTGCATTTGCTGTTTCAACTAGCATGCCTTTTTTGAAGCCAGTGTTGGTTGTCATGTCGTGATGTAGTCAAATTTTGTGTGTCTAGTTGTGGCCTGAACCCTGGAAAAACATGCAAACAACGTAGAAAATATATGGTTGTTTGCGCTGGAGGCGCTGTGAACCACCTGGACAAAACTGTGTTTTTGGCTTCTGCACGCATGTTGATTCCAAAGACGTGCATCCACACCATGTGCATCCACAACTACTGCGTCCGTGACCCAATCCTAATAACGCTTGGTTTCTGCTTCATCCGTCACGACACGCCATGGCTCATGTGCATCCACAACTACTGCATCCATGACCCAATCCTAATAACGCTTGGTTCCTGCTTCGTCCGTCACGACACGCCATGGCTCATGTGCATCCACAACTACTGCATCCATGACCCAATCCTAATAACGCTTGGTTCCTGCTTCGTCCGTCACGACACGCCATGGCTCATGTGCATCCACAACTACTGCATCCATGACCCAATCCTAATAACGCTTGGTTCCTGCTTCGTCCGTCACGACACGCCATGGCTCATGTGCATCCACAACTACTGCAACCATGACCCAATCCTATTAACGCTTGGTTCCTACTTCATCCGTCACAACACGCCATGGCTCATGTGCATCCACCACTACGGCATCCATGACCCAATCCTAACAACGTTCGGTCCGTACTTCATCCGCCACGACACGCCATGGCACATGTGCATCCACAACTACTGCATCCATGACCCAATCCTAATAACGCTTGGTTCCTACTTCATCCGTCACGACACGCCATGGCCCATGTGCATCCACAACTACTGCATCCATGACCCAATCCTAATAACGCTTGGTTCCTACTTCATCCGTCACGACACGCCATGGCTCATGTGCATCCACAACTACTGCATCCATGACCCAATCCTAATAACGTTCGGTTCCTACTTCATCCGCCACGACACGCCATGGCACATGTGCATCCACAACTACTGCATCCATGACCCAATCCTAATAACGCTTGGTTCGTACTTCATCCGTCACGACACGCCATGGTTCATGTGCATCCACAACTACTGCATCCATGACCCAATCCTAATAACGCTTGGTTCCTACTTCATCCGTCACGACACGCCATGGCTCATGTGCATCCACAACTACTGCATCCATGACCCAATCCTAACAACGTTCGGTTCGTACTTCATCCGCCACGACACGCCATGGCACATGTGCATCCACAACTACTGCATCCATGACCCAATCCCAATAGCGCTTGGTTCCTGCTTCGTCCGTCACGACACGCCATGGCTCATGTGCATCCACAACTACTGCATCCATGACCCAATCCTAATAACGCTTGGTTCCTACTTCATCCGTCACGACACGCCATGGCTCATGTGTATCCACAACTACTGCATCCATGACCCAATCCGAATAGTGCGAATGCTCTTGATAGCTGTGATGTCGCTGTTTCAAACATGTTCAAATTACCCAGGTCATTAACAGCGTCTTGACTTCGTTTGCTAGTTGTGTAAAAATCAGTTTTGCAAAGTTTTGCAAACATGTTCTGGCACCGGGATTTTTTTGCGCTGTGTGGGGAGGTCGTGGGCGTAACTTCGCGCTTTTTTGGCTCAACATATTAGCTCCAAGTGGGGCTCGACTTGGGCCCAATTAGGTGCTCAATGTCGCCTTGATTGCGGACTACCGTGGAGTCGAAAGGGGTTTTAGCTTTGATGCAGATGTTGTTTGACAGCAACTGAATCCAGCGGTGTGGGCGGATACCCCACGCGAAGCGGGGTGAATACATACGAATATACGCATACATGTACTGCTGCAGTAGCATGAACCATGACTGCTTGGCTATGTTGACCCCCAAATGGCTTGCGCTCGAACTTAGGGCCAAGTCAGCGGTTTCAGGCTTGCCCGCGCTCCGAATCGCTTTCCAGCAGGGATAGTCATCAGGTTTGATAATTTCAACGACCAAGTTTGTGCAACATACCATGCTTAGCAAAATCACAATTCACCAATATCAAGCAGAACAACACACCCAGTTGAATCTTAATGCGTATCGGTATCAACAGCAAGGGTGAGGTCCAATAGGGCAAGCAACGGCCAGAGCAGTTCATGCATTCTTGGGAGTGACATAGAGTGACCCATGATGCTGGACTTATTGGCAATGATACGTAATTCACCACAAAATGATACAGTATTAGCACGAATTAGCTGCTGAGAATGACATATAATTCAACAGCAATAACTCCAGCGTAGGGTCAACAGCTTGAGTTCCCAGTGCACTGTGAGCCTCCCGGGTAGGTGAGCGTTTTCGGAAGGTTATAGCAACCAATGAACTAGCCAACTTAGAGGAATGGCTGAAAAGGTATGGCACCCACTTTAATCAATCATCCTCTGCAATAATCAATCGTCAACAATGAAAGTCTCAGCAGAGATGGTTCTCCAACTTGTGCATTCTACAAGACTTCTGTAAACCAACAAGAAAACTAGGATAAATCTCTGCTGTAGCTGGGGTAACTTCCGCCTCGGTAAATAACCATCTAAAATGGTCACCTCGTACACCCGGATGGAAAACTTTCCAGCGATGTTAGATCACCAAAGGTCAACAATCAACAGCCGAACAAACCTCTCAACACAGAGATCAGGTAATGTGGTTTACCAGGTTTTCAGTGGACATTTTACCGGCACCTGTCATGGATTTTTCGAGTGTTTCATGATGAATGCGCTTCTCGAATTTTTGGACATTTGACACACTTGACGAGCAAGGATTGTTGATTAACCACTGCTGACTGGGGCGGGTTAGATGCTTTATCCTTGTGTATCGATAATCACCAAGCCAAGCAAGCATGACTAAGTAGAAACACCTCTGGGTGGTAACGTATTTGTGAATACTGTTTTAGAAATCACAAAACCCTTACAAACCCGCTGAACTATCAAGACTGATTATGGCTAAACTATACATGAATAATGACTTTAGATATGACGGACCTTATGGTGAACGAAGCATCATACTTGCTTGGTTATCTGTTTGTCAACATTGACCTGTGGCTAACCATCTGCTTGTTGCCCAACACAACATAATAAACGAGATTGTGTCGACCATGATCAACTGCCTTTGATTAATGATCACTATTTGTATGTGCAAAACGGGGTAACTTCGTAGGGGTCGCGGGTGATGGCTTGTTCAGGTCAGCTTGGTAAGATTGAGAACTTTAGAGGAGAGCTTGGAGCAAGCATTTCCTCCCACAATCATGGCGACCCCTGCAGAGCTTGAAGAATGACTTAGAAAAGTACTGGATACCCATCTGAAGCTGGGACAAACACATCTCCAGTTTCTAAAAAAAATCTGCTGTGCACTGGCAAACAACTTTGTATTTCTTCCTAGTTCACACATCTGTTCAGACTTGATCCTGTGATCATGTTGAGTATTGGATGCAAAATGGCTGGGCTGCTCCTCACCAGAGCTGACTCCCCCAGGCTTCCGAACGAATGGTCGCCACTGGAGCTTGACGGGGAATTTCTTCCGCAATGAAGTCCTGCAGGATGTCATAACCCTCGGCATGGCTCCCAACTTGGTAAAGACTGGTAAAGCTTGGTGAATTGATTAGTGAACTTGTTGGCATCGTTGGGAAGTCGGGAACCAGTCTCCTGAATTAGCGGAGCCATGTCTCTGACATTGCGGACATGTTCTTTGGTCGTAGCACCTGAGCGGATCCCTAGTCCTGGATCCTACTCTCTTCCACCAATCACCCTACTGTGACGAACACAACTTTGACATTGAACAACGGTCCCGTCAGACTCAACAGCTTTCTCTGGTACTGTGCCGTAAGTCTGGGACCATTAGATCCTCGCAGCACCAAAGCCCATGTCTGACCTAACACAGAGTAAAAGTGTCAAACCTTGAGTGGCAAACGTGTCTTCTGGCAATGATGGTCATGACAGGAGCATCAGGAGTACAATTGAAAATCCCTCTTGTGCATTAGAAGCTAAAGTTCAAGGTACACACAGGTAAGGTACACTACCTCATACCTTTGATTCTTTTCGAACCAACTCTCAAGGACAATACAACACACTGCTGCAATGCCATCCTTCGTTGCTGCAAAGCCAGGTTTGTGATGCAAATACTGTCTCGCCTCGATCGAAAGCAAAGTCGGAGCCAAGCACCTGCGCACAAAGAAACGCATATGTTTTTCCTTCACTAAGAAATCAACGACATGCATTTGTTCATCTTTTTCCTTCACACTTGCCCAAAGAAAAGCACTTTTGTTTTCTTCTTCCTTCACATGTTCCCATTTTTCCCGCAATTTCTATTCATTTCTTTCTCCAAGCAGATTCCCGGGCCTCAACCATTGCCTGTGCATCAGCAGAAGCAAACGTGAAGAATTCTTCCCAAACATGAGCCATGCGAAAGACCTCAGAAGCCCCAGGAATCTGCAGATCACTTAGACCTTGAAGCCTATCCCACTGTGCGTGGCATTGTAAGCCCATACAATACACAAGGAGTCGCAACCTTGTGACGCAGCTTTCTATTCATCTAAAACCTCCTGCGCAGAATGGGTTGAATGATGTTGAATGATGTTGAATGGGATTCCCCTCGAAGACTTGCACCATCAATGGATTACGATGGGCAACTCAGGACCCTCCAGGCAGTGCGGCACCCCTTGAGCCACTGGCTGGCATGAAGTCCTTCGCCTTCGCTGCCAGGCTGTTGGAGGAGGGGCCAACCACCAAGATACGAGGCCTGGGCCGAGATTTCAACAGCCAAGTTGCTGGGACTTGGGACTTCAGTCAACTTGACTCAACTGAACTCAACTTGTACTAGAATCATAGTCCACCAATGACTTGTGCCGTCCTATGAAACATTGACACAAGACACACAACACTGAGGTTGCTGTACTTCCCACGCTTTGTGAAACTAAAAAAGGATTCAAAAATTCCAAGAAATCCCAAGAAATTCCAAGGTTCATCAACTCCCTGAGGTGCAAACCCATCAGGGCTCCACCAACGCTTCAGCTCGGAGGCATCGCTATGTCGATGGAACTGGCAGCTGCCGCTGCGTCGCGGGTTGGACTCTGGACAAATCCGAGAAGCTGAAAGCAAACTAAGCTGAAAGCAAACAAAGATACAGACTTTGATTGCTTCTTTGTTTTTAACTACGCAAATATATGTCTTTCATGGTGTTTTATTGCTTTTGATTTTGGAGCTTGCAGAACACACCAAATCCAAGAGAAATCTATACAAACAACTTAACCAGAAGAGAAATCGTGTTGAGTTTTTTGGTTGACTCTAATCAGAACTCTCTAAAACGGCGAAATCCGGGATCCAAGGACTCCATACCTCCGGAAAGTTGCTCTCCATGAAGTTCATGAGGGCTTTGCCACCACCTGTGTCCTAGGCACAAGGCCGAGGTTTCCAGGAGTGTCTCCCCCAGTCTTCAAGTCTTTTAATCTCTTTTAATCTCTTTTGATCTCTTTTGATCTCTTTTGATTTTGTTTGCTTCATTTTGTTTCTGTTTTCACAGCGCCCACCTCCTGTCGTGCCATCCGCTCTGAGAACATCCAGTGCTCCACAGACATCCCACGGGCATATCTGAAGACCTTAGCAAAGGTATTCGTAATGGTGTGCACAACCTGTGCATCAATGTCCACTTCACACATTGTTTGATTCTCAGAGTCCTTTTATCCGCTGGACTGGGCTAAGCTGTACGCAACAGGAAGTAGTACAGGTTTGAAGGGCAGCAAAGACTGCAAGTTTGCATCAACAGCGCGTGACTCGCAATCTTTTGCTCTTGCCATGCACAAACACTGCATTCAAAATCCGTTCACCCTTTTGACTTCAAGTCACTTGACCAAGGACATCAACTGCGATCTTGTGTGATGAGGCAGGTATTCTGCGACCAAGATCAGCTGATACGCCTCTGTCATTTCCCAGAGTCCAAGATAGCCATACGCGGCACCAGACAGGAAAGGCATTGAAAAGCATCTTTCAAACGCTGCTTTTGGATGCATTCGGCATCTCAAAGTGTTGAATTGCTGATGTCTCTCACTAGGCGCTAGAATCTTCAGCGCGGCTGAACAGTGGCTGAGCATGTGCCAACCAGCCAGAGCGGATCAATGCCGAGCAATCATCTTCATAGTCTTCCACAAGCTCCTACGTAAAAATCAGAATGCACTGCCCAAATGCAAAGATGACTTGTCCAAAGAGTTCCCATAGCCAAAATTGGAGAACAATATGATTCAATATGATCTTGATGATGCAGCTTGATTTGCGTGCTCACTGCAATCGGCCTCAGCGCAGCAGCGCGGCATTGCCAAGCTTCCTGTGCGGCCTCACATCCACTGAGGCTTGGAGAAATGGATCTCTTTAAAGTGACAGTCTCGTATTAATGCACTCTGAGGCCTGCCATCGCTGATGCCACCCATCTGATCTTGATTACCTGCAGCTATTCTTTCAGATGCTCAGCACACTATGTCACTATGTCTGTGAAGATCGCAGGAAAAGAACTCCTCAGACTGTGGTGAGGTTTGCAAACACCCGCCTTGGCCAAGGTCCGTAAGCTTTGCCACGGCTCATTCTTCTCATATGCTACACGAGCATCAACTGCACAGAGAAGCGATGAGCGTTCTTGGAAACACGATGAAACATGTACTAGAAATTCCACATGAGCCCCGGAAAGTTGTGTGCCAATCTGTTTCATTCCAAAGAGATCCGCAGAGAGTCACTGCGCCGGCCCGCCTACTACTGCACCCTCCCAATCAATGAGAGCGTCCAGCTGCCATTTTCCACTGCTATCTGGTGAGCACAGGACATTCCCATCGTTCAAATCCTGGTAGCTCGCAGCTCACTGGCGCACACTTTAGGAGAAAGCAATAGACCAGAACACCCCGGTGATTTAGCAGGAATAATCAACTTAAACACGTGATCATTCCGTGCAGTTCGAACTCATTGAACCTCTCGATGTCATTTCCCCCCTCTCGGCAGCTCCTGATGTATCAACACTGGTGCTCCAGGCGTCAGACCTGCGGCGCAAAATCCTCTAGATTGAAACAATGTGACTTCATGCGAATGCAAATGTCCAAGTTTTGATCCATTCAAAATGATGATGATGATGATGATGATGATGATGATGATGATGATGATGATGATGATGATGATGATGATGATGATGATGATGATGACTCCTTGATAAAACGCTAGTCTTGTTGGCAGGCAAATGCCAACATCTGCTTTGAGTGCTGTTGGACAATGTTTAAGCTATGATCCAGCGGCTTATGCGTGGGAAGCTGGGTGTGATATATATATATATAATGAAGTCACTCGATGGGATTGAATGATCAAATGTGTTCATCATTTGAGGATATCTAAGCCAAATTCTCATCATTTAGGGATGTTATTCATTGATGTTCTTTATATTCAAAATTTCCGTTGGATCATTTTGGATCACGTTGGATCCTGCCTGAATCTCTCAGACTTTGGGTCATCTGCCTGCAACACTCCGAGAGCTCCGAAGCCTGGCGGCAACGACAAAGCGACCAGCTGATGACAGTGCTGTTGGATGCTTCGAAGGATGCTTCGAGACGGATGCTTCACCTTTGATGCTTCATTTCATCTTCTCATGTTCTCTTCATTTTCGAAGCAGAAAGGCCATAGAAGTCGGCAGAAAGTCCAAATAATCTTACATCATGTCATCATGTTCATTGCACCCTGTTCTACAGCAACAGTATCGCCTGAATTTGTTCGCAAAGCTGCTGCAGGTAAGCAAGGAAGGCAAAACAGTCCTCCAGCTGCTTTGTGCACTCTTTTGACTTTAGCATGTGCAACATGAACAGCTTCAAAACTCAACATGCTCGAACAACTTCATCTTGAACTCCCAAACCTCAAAGCGTGGCAAGGGCTCTGTGTCAACGTCCACAAGGCTGCGGCTTCGTAGAGTTTCTTGTACGGCCTTGGGTCAACAGCCACGGAACTGCTATGCTTAGTGCAGCAAGACTGGCCCAGGGACTCGAAAAATCATGCTTAAGATCGCAGCTGCAATCACACGAGAGAGATCTTCTTTGGGTGCGACTACCTCATCCTGAAGGCCAAATTGACCCAACCAATGACAATGAAAATTCACTTCCACTAGAAAGAGACCTTTTGCATAGCAGGTCAAAGATTCTACCTGGGAAAAATAAGGGTGATTTCATAGATTTGCATTTCTACGGTGAAGCTGGGACAGGAACTTGATGTGGGTCTACAAAAGTCAGAATGTGGAGGATCAAGGAGCCCGTCGCAATGGGCTGTAACTAAATGGTCCCTGTATTCCAGCCGGTGACCAGCTGACTACAGTCAGTTCCCCTCAGTTCCATCCATTCTCTGCAAGCAAGGACTCCATCCCTGACGTCCTCCACCGTCGCAGTCACAATGAGCTCATAAATAACGAAGGGCACATCATGCAGCGGTCCCCATTGCTCGACCTCTATGTGTGGCATCAAAGGTGGGATCACAGTCACAGTTAAAAGCAGCACCCAGCACCACCCCGCCATGTCTAGTCTTTCACCTTTGCCATGTGACTTGTTTGGAACGATCTGTGTGGTGTGGCACGCCTGCCCAGTTGCCAAGACTTTGGGCACCCGCAGGCCAGCCCCATCACATGCCACGGCACCAACCGCAGGTCTGTGCCATGCAAACAACCACGTGTTTCCAGCGGCAGGCCTTGACATCTTGCGTTAAGCGACATGGTAGCATGTTTCAACATACATACCTAGCTGACACCCAATGACCACAACATTGCTTCCTTCACGCCTAAAGTACACCATTCCAATTCAGCCCCAGCTCCTGTGCCAACTCGCTCGCCCGTGCAATGGAGCTGGCGCTGATTGGCCTTCTCAAATCAAAGAGCCTCAGCTGATCAAAAGGGACGCAGTTGGCTAACCGATTCTTCGGCTTCAAAGGTCTGTTTCTTGCAGAGCTTGTCTCTGTATAAGATAGATGGTGAATTCGAAAGGGACTATGTTCCCAACGTATGACCGCATGTTGCATCAGAATGGTGGAACATCGTTGCTTGCATTGGATATCTGCGCGAAACACGTCCAGATTTCACAGCATGCACGCCGAACCCGTGCCAACAACGACCTCTAAAATGGATGCAAAAACGGAAAGCGGATGAGAAAAGGTTGCAAATGAGGACTGGGGTTTTGTGTTTCATTTGTGTGCAATTGTAGCCCAAAATAGCCGCTTGGGGGCGCCTAATCAGCACAACCCTGTCAAATTGCTATTAGCGTACGTTGGGTCCACATTGGCCTGCCAAAAAGTCATTTTTCACAAAAACTCAAAATAGTAGATTCTAGAAATATACAAGGGGCAGCAAGAGCTGTACCCCAGATTATGGCGGGGGACCCCCGGCCCCCTGCCCCTTCGATGTGCTGAATTTGGGTGTATCCGAGGAATGCAACCATGCGGTTCAAAACTGAGTGAGCGGGTGTGGGTGACGTCCAAAATTCAACGCGCTGGCAAACCCATGAGAGGACATTCTTCCCGGGAGCTGAAATCGGGAGCAACCCACATGCTGAGTTTATTGCGCAATGGCCTGTCAGACATGCATACAGGACAAGCGTCCTCACCATGACTCCCAAGGAATACCAGGACTTGCTACGAGCGAGAGGGAAATGTTGTGCTGCTACAAATGACTGAGGCAACCCATCTTCAGCAGCTTGAGTGGACTGAGTTGTCATTGCCGCCATCCCTCCAACGGAGTGGGTATGGGTGCCTAGAGCTGGCATGTCAAACTCACTGAGAGTGTTGTCTTTCTGGGTGGGGCATCCTTTTGTACATCAGCAATAACCCTCGGTTTTCATGGGTCCTGTCCGTGCCATCTGAGCACATGTCATGTGGGAAGCCAACCTGCAAGCATGGGAAAAGCGCCAATGTCAAAGCCTTTTGCTAAGCCTGTGGCGCTTTGTCTCCTAGTTCCGCTCCAAGCAGTTGCAAAACAGCGCCCTAGAGCAAGTATGGATGCACCAAAGAGTGTTGCATTGATAATGCAGGGCTGAAGACTGACTGAATGGCAGTGGGTTGCGTTTGGCTTTAGGACTCTGATCCATTGGGACCTCACCAGACTCAAAGGTGAGGAAATAGGTCGCGTGGAAACTCACCTGGAAACTTACAACTTTGAATCAATACGCTGCAATCAATTGTCGCTTTAAGTCATACTGCTGGAAACAAGGTGGGGCCGGAGAACCCAAAAGCAAAACGGTAGAAGTAATACCAGAATATTAAATACAAAGCAACCACTGACGAACATGAAACATATCAGCAGCAACCTCTCTCTCAATCCCTTTCAAATCTCCCTGCTCGTGCGGACCTTTTTTCCATTCGAATTGCATCTGCTGCGCTGTCTCTGTGGCTGTTGCGAAAATCGCACACTGGCACCAAGTACTGCCTACGACTGCCTAGGGACTGTTTAGGGCCTGTAAGGACGATCCTTCTGCCAACTTCACCCCATTTTGAGCCAAACATAAGCGCATCAAGCACCGCGCGCTAGACCACCCGATGAGGACGTTTCAGGTTCCAATCCGGGCCCAATGCCAATAAGGCCCAATAAGCCCAACGAGGGCCCAACATAAGCGGCTCCAACAAGGGCCCAAGGTGGAGTCTGGGCCCCAAGCTCCACCAACTTCACCCCACTTTGAGCCAAACATAAGCTCAAATAGGCTCAACCTGACGCGTGCATCAAGCACCGCGCGCTAGACCACCTGATGAGCACGTTTGAGGTTCCAATCCGGGCCCAATGTACTACCTACTTCACCCCCACTCAGATGCCAATAAGGCCCAATAAGCCCAACGAGGGCCCAACATAACAGCTCCAACAAGGGCCCAAGGTGGAGTCCGGGCCCCAAGCTCCACCAACTTCACCCCACGTTGAGCCCAACATAAACTCAAATACGTCCAACATGGCGCGTGCATCAAGCACTGCGCGCTAGACCACCTGATGAGCACGTTTGAAGTTCCAATCCGAGCCCAATGTACCACCTACTTCACCCCCACTCAGATGCCAATAAGGCCCAATAAGCCCAACGAGGGCCCAACATAAGCGGCTCCAACAAGGGCCCAAGGGGGAGTCTGGGCCCCAAGCTCCACCAACTTCACCCCACTTTGAGCCAAACATAGCCAAACATAAACTCAAATAGGCTCAACCTGACGCGCGCATCAGGCACCACGCGCTAGACCACACGATGAGCACATTTGAAGTTCCAATCCGGGCCCAATGTACCACCTACTTCACCCCCACTCAGACGCCAATAAGGCCCAATAAGCCCAACGAGGGCCCAACATAAGCGGCTCCAACAAGGGCCCAAGGTGGAGTCCGGGCCCCAAGCTCCACCAACTTCACCCCACTTTGAGCCCAACATAAGCTCAAATAGGTCCAACATGACGCGTGCAACAAGCACTGCGCGCTAGACCACTTGATGAGCACGTTTGAAATTCCAATCCGCGCCAATGTACCACCTACTTCACCCCCATTTAGATGCCAACCTCAGAGTAGCAGGTCCCTCACCGACCGCCACCAACCTCTCCCACCCACCCCTCGCGCACCTACACACCGTTCCCCATCGTCCGGTAACCGTTCGCAACTAACTGCGAGCCCCCGCTCGCGGTCGCTCGCCGCCACCAACCTCACCCACCCCGCCCTCGCGCACTTACACACAATTCCTCATGAGATCTGCCGGTAACCGTTCGCAACTAACTGCGAGCCCCCGCTCGGCAAATCAGACTTACCAGGAAAGTAACAGTCGCCAAAGAGTTCACACGCACGACAAAGAACACAATGCTGGAAATCAAATTTGCATCAGGCGCACACTGTGTTGCACCTTGTGTTTTCGCACTTGCGTTAGTGCCGGAAAGCCCAAGGAAAGTAGAACTGCCTTTCCATTTGGATTCCACTGCAAGAGAACTCAGAATCTCCACGTTCCGCTGATGTTCATTCCAAAGATTGTGGAAAATGGGGAGCTGTTAGCTTTCATGTGATGTTCTGCAAGTCAAAAGTGAAGCAATGTCTCAAACTTTTTCTTCGAATTGAAAAGCAGAAACATGCAGAAATTCTCTGAAAAATCTGAGATGATCTGATCCTCCCAATCTGACGCATCTGCTGCACTTTTCGAAGCGCCTGGACTTCAGGGGGAACTTCAGTGGCTGGCAAGGCCTGAGCTCACCGAAGCTCAGGTCCAAGGTTGCAGCATGTTCGGAAGAAACAAATCAGGAAAACCTCAAGAAAATCCATGGAAAACGCAGGAAAAAGGGGAAGAAAAGAGCTCCAAAATGCCCAGAAATGTGAAGATCATTGAAGATCTTTCCGGATCTTTCCAGAACTGTGAAGTGCAACAGCTCGGTCCGCCTCCAAAAGATCCGCGATCCGTAATGCATCGGGCCAAGCCACCGCAGCCATGGCAAACAGGGTTGGGTCAACGTGAGCTCTGCAAGTGTCACTGTAGAGACACACACGTTGTAAACCTCAAAAAAGAGTTCCTAAGACTTCCTACAAAAACTGATTGGTCGATGTTCGAAGTGTCTGCTTGACCTCGTACTTCACTCTGGTCCAGTTTTGCCGTCAAAAAAGTGGGTGTTTGCTTTAGATTGTCCCAAGGCACTTAGGTCTGTTTGCTCTTTGGGTGATGAACATTCAGTTTGTACAAGCGTCGCGGCTGAGATGAGAGACAGTTCGTTGCACTAATTCGATCCTTGGATGGACAAATCGTGATGCAACACTCGGTCAACCCAAACGGTTGCCTTAAGTTCTGCTTTGGACACGTCCAGCCGGCCAAAGCGCGCGTGTTCTCCGTAGGTGTGCGCCACATCCTGATTTGAGGAAGCCCATGGAAGCCCCCATTTTCCCAGTGACTGTCAGCTGCTGGAGGTCCTCCCATCCTGTTGCAAAAGACTTGCAACTTCCATCATTGGGGTCATAGGCCTGCACAAACCACACTTCGTTGGACCTCAGACTGCCCAAGTTTTTCCACAGAGCTGCACTTCTGGATCAATCCTGTTGCAATAAGTTGGACGTGCTAACGTGCCGTGTGTCTGAAGGGTAGTGGCTCTAGCATCTCTAGACTAGGTATCAAACCTGAGGACCTGGGTTTCGAAGTCATCTAGGCCGAGCTCCACAGACCTCGAAAGGTGAGACTTTTGAGTGTGTCTAAGCATTTGATGAACAACTTTTCAGGGAAAAATCAAAAAATGTGAGAAGTTAAACTTCTAACAAAGTTGGAACAAATGTGACCACAGCTCGGCCGCTGACGACTGGGACTCGAGACTCTTTTTCGCTCTCCTCCCTGAGTCATACGCCTGCGCATGGGAGACAAGGAGACATCCAAACAAGGCCATGCGATGGCATATCACAGCGTCTGCGACCAAGGCTGAGGCAAATCTCGAGCTCGGCGGAAAAGTGATCCAAAGTGATCCCCAAACTGATCCAACTTTCCTCACTTTCACCTTTTTGAAGCGAGGCCTCGGCAGTGCCTTAGGCCCTGCATCCTCTGTGAAACGAGAAACAATGACCGCCTGCAAACTCAGGCAGCTGGCAAGCTTAGGCCAGCCACAACGGATGCTGTCGAGGCCATCAGAGCTTGTCTCCTGCATCCCAAACAGAAGAATGATAAAATGTTCACGTTCACAATCAAACTGCCACCATGCCATGAAATGAAGTGCAACTCACGTGAGCGTTCAATTGAAAACGAAGGTGATTTGCGTCATCCATGCTCAGTCCTTCAGCTCGGTTTGGAGGCTGAAAGACATTGACAAACATGTTCTTCTGCACCTTTTGCAGCAAATCTGAAACAGTCTTGAAACAGTTTGAAACACTGCTGAAAAACGCCATGCTTTTGGAGGCTTCGGTTTGGTCCGCCTCGCGGTGCGCTCGGAGGTCGCGTTGCACGGTTTGAATCTCGGCACGGATACCACGGTCCTGGATCCATGGACCAAAGGCAACGCAAAATGAGTTTCAAACCATACAGAATTCTAGTATTTCTGAGTTGATAGATGTTATAGTACAATGGAAAGCTCAAATAAGTACAAATTAAAGTATTTTACCATCGCCGCAAAAGCTTTGTGAACCGCAATGCTTTCGCTTCCCGCGCGGTTGCATAACTACTTGTCTGGGCGTGGCCATTGGTGAGGGATTGAAGGCGCAACATGGTGCTCTTGACCTCAATAAAAATAAAACTTGGAGCGCAGAGATATGCAGAGCAACTTGCTGCATTGCTTTGCATAGCTTTGTATGGCTTTGTGTGTCTGTGGCAAAAATGGGCGTCAATCCACCTGATTGATCCACAACGATTCCTGGCAGCCTCATGGTTCCTCTAGCGAGTCACATATCTTTTCTACAACTCAGACATGTGCCAGAGATTTCCCGCTCCTGTGGCATCAACTCTGCAGCCTTTTGAAGGTCATGTAGAGCATCCTAGAAAAAACTATGCAAAAAATCAAAGCTACAAACATATCCCTCCTCCGAAAACAACTCCAACTTACCGCACTGTGCCAAAAATCTCTGACAAGTTCCAGTCATGCTGCGTACACTAGTGCACGGCTACACTAACACCGTGACCCGCCTCATAGTCACCAAGTCCTGCCAAGCAGAATCCAGAAGCATCCAATCAGAAAAGAAACGATCTGCACTGAAGCTGATTGTGTATGATTGTATCACATTGCTGGATTGTGTTGCCGCTAATGTGTTAACATGCATCGACAATATAAAACTAATAGTAATGCAGTTCTAACTAGCAGTGATTCTTGGCATAACATCGGCTTAATGGGCTGAACCATGTGCGCTTCAGTTTGTTTAGGTTTGTTCTATGTTTCCTTGAATGGACTGTAGACTTAATTACACCAGCATAGACCCCAGATAGCAAGTACATTGCACACAAGGATTTCCAGCATGTATAGCATAAACCTGTCTTTCAAATTACAAGGGGAAACAAAAGGGGACCAAAGGGAGACAAAGGGGAGATAAAGGAAGCCAAGCATGAGCAGTGGCAGAGCAGCGGCAAACAAAGCGCCGATCCAGAGCCACAAGGGACACAAAGGAAAGACAAAGGAAAGACAAAGGAAAGACAAAGGAAAGACAAAGGAAAGACAAAGGGGAGACAAAGGGGAGACAAAGGGAGATAAGGGGGAGACAAAGGCAAGACAAAGGGAGACAAGCATGAGCAGCGGCAGAGCAGCGGCAAACAAAGCGCCGATCCAGAGCCACAAGGGACACAAAGGAAAGACAAAGGGGAGACAAAGGGGAGACAAAGGGAAACAAAGGCAAAACATAGGGAGACAAGCATGAACAGCAGCAGAGCAGCGGCAAACAAAGCGCCGATCCAGAGCCACAAGGGACACAAAGGAAAGACAAAGGAAAGACAAAGGGAGACAAGCATGAGCAGCGGCAGAGCAGCGGCAAAAAAAAACGCCGATCCAAGGCCCTACCATAGAGAAGTAAGAACCCCTTATAGCTTGTCAGCTATCTGGGGAAAAAGATCCCCGGGTAGGTTTCAGGTGTAGGTACCTTGGGTTTTAAAGCAATGCAAAGAACACCACGGGAGTGGCACGAGTGGTGCCAAGGAAGTCTGTATCATTGGGGTTGATGAGCAGGTCAAGGACCCCGCTGTGACTAGGCCGAATACAGGCTCAACATAGGTCAACTTTGTGAAATGAGTGTGTTGGAGGAGGCGGTGTTTCTCGCATGACTTTACCAGCAAAAGATGTAAAATGTATGTAACAAAAGGTCAAGATCTGATGAATAGAGACATCGTGGTGCAGCAATTTTTTGTTGCAGTGCTCACAGCAAAATGGCCAAGTAGAAATATCCTGCTGCTGCTTGACCGCGTCGAAAGAGTGCCTGTAGATTAAAAAAAAAATCAAATATGCAAGAGACACAGCTGAGCAAAACTTTCATCCTGGATGTTGTATCCCTTGGTAAACATCAACCATCTTCAAACCATGCGTGCTCCTCGAAATGGTGACAGAACAACTGCGGTGTGCTTAGCTCCAGTGAGGCCCACCTTGGCACTCTCTGGCTCAGCACCTCAGAGCCAGCCCCCGGGCACGCTGTTTGGCCACTTCCCAAAACAAATATCGTTATTATCATGATTCTTAGTTTTATTGTTATCATTAGTATTATCATTATTATTACTATTTGTTATCAGTATCATTCTTATTATTAGTGTTATTATTGTTGTTGGTATTCTTTGTTACGTTCATGGGTAGCATTATCATATATACATGCATACATACATATTATATATATATATATATATATATATATATTGGTATCTATCTCTATAAACATACTTTTTCTAGTCGGAACTTGTTCATCTAGCCCTTGCGTTTGCTTTCTCTATTCAAAACCTGAGACTTGCGGGATCTTTGATATTCAAAGCAAAAGTTCTTGTCAAGATGCTTGGTGACTGTTGAGGCTTTCAGTTGATGCTCAAAGTATGAAATACATTGAACATATAGCAGCTTTCGATTTTTGTGTTTGCGTATGTTTGTGTTGTTTCTGTTGGTTCATCGTTGCTCGTACGTTTTTTTCGCCCAAATACAGTTTGCCAGATTCAATATAAGCATCTGTTTTGCATCCACGGGCTTTCAGCGAATGCCACTACTGCGGTATTGTCTCAGCTTGTTCATTTTGCACTATCGTAGGTGCTATATGAGATATATGAGTAATGCCCTGGAACAGATTAAAATATGAACCATCAAACACGCAGAAGAAGAAACCAATGCTGGTAGCCTTGCATTTGGCAGAATCCCAATCAACGCAGAAACACAAAGAGGGAGAGAGGGAGAGAAACAAGTTTCAGATCTGTTGTCTAAGACTACACACCTTGTTGAAGCAAGTTGAATCCTCAAGGAAGACTTTGACTGCACACATTTCTACATCATCCTTTCACATCCCTTATTTTGTACCAGCTTCTGGCGCCTACTGCGCCTACTCAGTCTCAACAAACAAATAGTTTGGGGGTCTCCATAGGTCTCCACAAGTCAGCCTTTTTCACGCAGTCTTGGATTCGAGAACCGATGTCAAAATCTGCACAGTGGAATCATGCAGCTTCACCTCAGCAAAGGCTGCGAAGCATTTGGACACGTCTGTCCATGACAAACGTTTTTTCATCAACCCAATGAAGTACTTGCATCATCAGATCAAATTCTTCAACGGCTTTGCGAGGGCAGCCCAAGTATGGCAAGCTCGGCAAAAAGCAATGAGACAGCTCAGTTTCAAATCATTTGAACATCCAGCACGAAGGAGACCCATGCTATTCTGAGACTCCACGCCATCATGTGATTTGCATCAATGTCATGCACCTTTCAGGGAGACTTTCTCACGGCAGCCCAATTCAGCCAAAAATGATGGGATCTATTTCTGCAAGTTGCCCCAGTGAAGAGTTCATGGAGAGGACACTTAGATTCTAGATCAAAGAAAGCTAGACAAAGAGGCAAAAAAAACAAACACAGCGGTGAGGTAATGTGTGCGCTGATGTATGGCATACACATTACCATGTTCATTGCATGCAGTTTCTTTGTAATTGTAAATGCAATTAGTTTCAATTGCTACATTACTTTCGTTGCTTTAGTTTTTAGCTCTTTCCATTGCTTCAGCATTGCGCCTGGCAGCTTTCAGTGGTGCACTGTTTCCAGGCGTCATAACTGTCCGGCGACCACGGAGCCGAACTTTTCGGCCCCGAAGCAGTGATACGGCAACCAATCTCATGGACGCGTTGAAGTTCCTTGGAAGGAGAATCATCTGTCAGAACTGTGACATGTTTTTTCATCTGTCAATCTATAACTGTGACAATCTTTGATCTTATGCCAATCTGCTTCACGGCAGGGGAGCTCATGTTGCCACAAGAGCTTCAGGCGTCAACGTCTTGGCATGGTCCATTCCAAAATTGTGAAGGGCACGAAAGACATGCCTAGGGCACTGCCAACACAGCAACAGAAAGCCTTGGGAGATGATTGGAGCCTTGGGAGGATAGGGATTCAGCCAAGGAGCAAGTCACAGCGAAAGGCATGATGACCTTCAAGCAAAGAAACCACCCACAGGTGTCGCATCTGCCAACAGCTCCCAAAACCCTGGCAAGTTCAACAAGTTCCAAGCCTTCGGGCCATAAATGCTCTTGGGAAAGTCGGCAATCGTTTTGCCACATTTTGATTATTCGCTGGGTGTCTTTGTTCTCCTTTCTGTCTGCGCGCTGCATCAGCATGTACCTGATACAGTCTGAAACTTACCGTACCTTGTGGAGAGACCAATACTGAAAGCTTCCACATTCAAGCCCTGATGCAAATCAAAACCCTTGTAGTTTCTGCTTGGACAAGAAATAAAAAAATGTAGGAGTGTTTCATCCAAGTCACACAACATGGTTAAAACCCTCAAAGAATTCCAGTGGCTCATCCTCACAGAGCAAGGTGTAGCCTTCGTCGGTGTAGAGTTTCAAATGTGGAGCTCCACGGTCCAGCGCGAAGAGTGCTACAGCTTCCAGTCCCAGATTTCGCTTCAGCAACAAAGCAACCTGCCACAGCAATGGGGCCACAAACTGGGGCCCTGTTTCTGCAAAGCTTCTTTGAACGAAAAAAAATCCACATCTTCACAGTCCCCTTTTAATGTGAACTCTGCACTTCTCACCATCTTTGTTTCATTTCAACACGCAGGTCTCTGAAGTTGAGCCCAGAGTTCAGGATATCCTGGGACCAGAAATAAGCTTTTCAGCTTCGTCAAACATGGAAAGAAGCATTGAATTTCGTGAAACATGCTACAGGCGGCTGCAGGATCTGAATCCTGATCTCAATGGTATGGGCTTGGCCACCGTACGTGAAGACTTCCTTTGTTGGTGGGCCACTGTTTTTGATCATCCGGATGCGTTCCGTAAAACGGCAAGCGATGCTTCACATTCCATTCTTTGTTCAATCCAGCTGCCTGCCTTTCCAACCACTTCAGCCGCCGCCTTCGGAACATTGGGTCAACGAATCGATGTCGACGTGCCATGTAAGTTCGTAGATCAGGATCCTCAAAAACTTTCGCGCCTTCCTTGTGACTTTTCCTCCATGACAGATCCTCCTTCAGTGTGTCTCCGAAAGGACGATATCCACATGCTCCTTCAGACACTTGTTCATCAAACTTCATGGCGTTTTCTCCAGAAAGCAGCCAAAGACATCCATATAGATCCTGAAGGGTTGGATTGGATATGAAGTCTTTTTCCTCGAGGTTCTTAAAAAAATCTGTCAGTTTCTCTCGGTTTTGAGCGACCTTCTTCAATGTCTCCACCATGTGCCCGATGCTCTCATGGTTTTCTCTAGCAGCGAAACGTTCTTGATGCATTTCAAAGTATTCTTGGTTTCTGAAATCCTGTAGGTTGTATTTAGACGGAAAATACCATCTCATCAGCTTCCGACCCTCCAATTTCTTGCGGAGCTGTCGGTCACCCGGCATGCTTCCACGGGGACCAAAGATCCGCTCTTGCCCAACGGCGATCTGTTCTTCCTTCAAGGCTCGAGAATCAGATGCAAAGCTGCGGCGGAGGCATTTGGCAAAGCTCCGCGGGCGCAACGCCATGATGGCTCCCCGGTGTATCTCAACCATGCCGTGTGAACATCCTCTCGATGCTGTTAGAGTTACATTATGTTTTCACTTTTGCCAATCAGAACAAATCAGATCAAGTGCTACTGGTATAATGCTTTGCAAACGGCTTACAGTGCAAAGCAGTAGTTATGAGCCAAGACTGGCTTCGTCCGTGCATCACTACGCGACTGTCTCAGCGTTTCTAGCTGTTGCTTTGGGAGTAGGTGAGGTTGGAATGCTTGAAAGTTGGAGCAATATGGATAGCCCAAGGGACCACAAAATGCGACACTTCTGCACTGGAGCACCGTGCCACCATGCTAAGCCATCCCCAGACCTCAGCCATCACTTGGCATCCCATTGAATGCCCCAAGAGAGCAAAGGGAGCACCCTCCAAGCTGCCACCCTGCACAGGGACATCAACTTCCCTTGCAAAAGGACAACATCTATGCCTCTAAATGCATCAATGTGTTTCCGTTCGTTAATCAATATCGAACAGTCGTGGAGGCGACTGTCTTTGTGACAAGAATGAGTGTGCAACGAGAAAGAATCAAAATCAATAACTCACCGCACAAGCAGGCCTTGGCATGGGGCGCTAATATACTGCTTAGCTCTTCAAATGCCTCCTTTTGAAGCGAGCAAAGGAGGCACTATTCCCAGGACATCTCCAAGCAACAAATGTGACTTATGATTTTGATGTTTACACAGCTTGTTCGTCCAAATGGACTCTGTCGCAACAAAGGCGACTTGCAAAGACAGAAGTCGAATCCAGCAACATGGACAAAACAAGACTGAAATTCCGAACTTAGCCACTACCAGTATCTACCCTATCAGAAGCTGGTATTCACAGTGATTAATCATTGTCAACCATCACTACATCAACTGTTCATTTGTTCCTATTGTCAAGCATGAACAATCGTAACACTCATAATCAACCATCACTAAGCATGACTATTTCTATTGTCAACCATATACAACATGATCAGCCACTTTGAAGCACTTCTATTACTAGTTCTACTACTACATTTTACAAACCACCATTAACCCACCCATGGTCACACCATGATCAACCATTAGTTACACTAATAATCAACCAGTACCGCCACCATTATCAACCACCATTGTCAACCACTATTTGCAACTATAAGCATTATCAACCACTTCAACATCCTAAATCGTCAACGCTTGGTCATGATTGACTGTTATCAGCAAGCATGAGCATTCTTAGCTATCATAATGAAGAATTAGCCATGATCAGCAATTATAACTATTATGGCTGAGTCATCAACCATCATTGACCATTTCTCAACCATTCTTATGAACCATTATCATCAATATTTCGTACCGCCCATCATCAACTTGCTAGCATGGCACCCATCATATCAACCATCATGAACCACCAACCACTTACCATCATCTATCATTAGCACTAATCATCCAGTATACCAACTATCATCAACTATCATCATCTATCATCAGCTATCATCAACTATCATCAACCATTATCAACCATTATCAACCCTTAATCATCACCCATTTCAACAGCTCCACGGGGCCGCAGCTGTCCCAGCGTCTCCTTGGCTTCGTCCACCAACGATTTCGCCAGTGGCTGTGAGGCCCGCTGTCCATGGCCCGGTCGTTCAAAAATGGCAACGTCGATCCACGGTGGGACCTGCATCGTTGGTCCAGGGTTGGTGAATTACGGTTGGTAACTTTTTGCTGGCGGACGGTGATGATGATGATGATGATGATGATGATGATGATGATGATGATGATGATGATGATGATGATGATGACGATGACGATGACGATGACGATGACGATGACGATGACGATGGTGAGGCTGACGGTGATGATGATGATGATGATGATGATGATGGTGATGATGATGATGATGATGATGATGATGATGATGAATATGATGTGGTCGTCAATCAAAATACTAGGTGACAATGTGGAGCAGCATAATTTTGCAAAAAACTGATCTTGGAAACCTCGTGGGAGATCTGAGCGCCAGACCTTGTTTACAAATTGAACCCAAGCTGCTGCACTGTCGCCAGCTCCAGGAAAAATGAAGAGCCTGACTCTAACATCGAAGGGTTCGATGACCTCAATCTTATAGGGCCTCGGTGAAGCATCAAGGTTGGCACGTCATGTTTCATGACATTGTGCCGTGCTGCAACATGCTGTTTCACGAGTGTTCGTCAAGTAGCTGCAGGTATTCTGGCATATCTTGCCGGGCTGGCAAACAACTTTGTGTCGCAGAGTCCAGCAGATTTCGCATTGGTGGTAAAGTCCTTGGATTTTCGAAGCTTGTTTCTTGATAGCTTCATCTGGCCGAGTTCACGATCCAATCCTGTTCTGCTGAACCAGTCTTCTTGCCAAGCATCGAACATGCCACAGTACCGAAAGTAAGCCCCGGACTTGAACCAGGTTCAATTTTAACAGTACCAAAAGTAAGCCCTAGACAAAATTGAAAAAAGTCAATTTTTGCATAGTTTAACTTTGTTTATTACTTTGTTTATTCATCTTTTACTTCCTTTTCAGAAACTCATTGCCACTGCCAAGCGGCCCACCTTTCCAGCTGTCTGGCGCCTCGACTCCAAGCAGAAACCGCGCATCCTCGTCGCCCTGCTCCAAGCGAGCCTGGGCTTCTGCCTGAACGATGGAACCACTCGACTTTCCACTCGACTGTCCACCGAAAACGATACGCAGAGCGGCTGCTTCAAGGCGAATTTTCGTGCATGGTGAGAAACAAATCAAACAATCGTCACACTCTTGACATGATTGTCACAGCACGAGCGTATGCTTTCCCATCGTAACACAAATTACATACGTGTCCCACTACATGGTCAATGAAAAAATGCAGGTGCTGGCTAGGTGTTGCTTCTAGCAATGGAAAGGCACGTGTGCCCAGAATCAAATCTATTCTCTCAATCTCAATATGTCGCACTGACTGGCTGCTCTATCTGTGCAAGTGTGCAAGCACACAGTTGTCCGTTTTGCCTCCATGTCGTCGAAATCGAACGCCATGTTTTTGTGTAACACAGAAGCAATTCTGCACCATGCATTGAAAAGCACACTGCCTCCCTCTTATTGTTTCCTGCCTTCGGTTTCGTATCAAAAGGATGCACGGCAATGAAGAATGCAACTGTTATGTCAAAAATATTCAAAAAATTCGAATGCATATCAATTGCTGACCAATTTCAACAGTCTTGCGAAGTGAGTTCTCCTTTGGTTTCGCCGATGCCCAAGCTGCAAGGCTCCGAGCAAGAAAGTATCAAACATCACCAGTTGCTCATTCTGAATGGAGGTCGCGCATTCGCAAATGGCTCTGAGAACTCGGCCCAAAGCTGTCTCTGCCTCAGTTGTGCAGCAACGAGGTGCGACTTTTTCCGGATTTGAACCTGCAAAAATTGCAAGGGGCGATTGATGGTGGTTGCCTTGGAACTGAGAGGAGGGCATGGCGTTTGGCCAAGGCAAAAAGTCCAGCCTGCGTTGAACAATTTTGCCGGCCACGGTTTTTGCAAAGCACACCTTTGGTTACATGTACACGCGCTTCAACGTGGAATCGCGTGCATCTTGGTATGACTACGTGCCTGCAATACATCCATGTGTTTATACATATACATGCGACTGTAAGCCTACGAATCGACGTCAATGTAATGGCTACACTGGCAGTGTTGCTAGATTTGTTGGTCAAAATTAATTCTTTTTATGCCCAAGTGCGTTTCTCGGATTGTGTTTGTGTTCATCTGCCGTGCTCTCCAATTGGAGAATTTCAATGCAATGACTCGTAGCATATCTACAAATGTGCATGTATGGCATATTTACGGAGGCACTCTTGTATGTGGATTCAAATACATATTTACATACCATTACATACCAATATGCAGCTGTTTGATGTTGTACGGAAATTCAATATGTGCACGAACAATCACGAACACAATGAACATCCCTCTCCGCCTTGGTGGCACAAAGGGAGAGGTTGAGGTGTAGCGCTACCAGTTGACCACGCCGGGTGGAAACCTGCACGAGGATATCTCAATTTCGACTCTCGGAGATTCCTAGGGGTTCGAAGGGCAGTTGGGGCAGACCGTGTTCCGCCAATGGGACATGGGCGACGAGAATGAAGGCACCAAATCTTTTGACTTGAAGGTGTCATTGGACTCTACAGATTCTGCATGTTTGGGCAGTCGAGTCAACCACTCACCATCGACTCTCTGAACTCCTCGCCTCTTCCTCCGACATTTTTTCCAAAGGGTGTTCACCTTCGATTGCTTCGCGTGAATAGGCTCCTGTCGCAGAAGCCAAAAATGTTGATGGACCCGGCTGTATTCCATTGTCTCTATATTCACCATAGATTGGGTTGAGATGTTTCGCAATTTGGTATCACATCTCCTACAGAAGAGCGCAATTCAGTGTCTCAATTGCTCGGAGTGGAGAGGGGACTTTTCACCAGTGCGCACCTTGAATGTGGCCCCTCTCGGTTGGGAAGAGCGCCTGAAGCTTTTTCTGGCGAAGTTGTGACGTTACACTGATCATCCAGCCAGTTGGCGCCGATGGCCCTCCTTTCCGACAACTTGTAGCACTTTGCTCAGTTCCCCCAGCCTTGTAGAGCGAGCTGCGCCGCACGGCATCTAGCCTAAGCTTCCCCAAGCTTCCCTAAGACTCCGGTGGTGCACACGGAGTGCCAGAAAGCAGAATGGTTCCGCAGTTTCTGCGTTTTATTTTTCCTCCCTGTGCAACTTTCTTCATCGCTCTTCTGTTTTTCGCAGGTGATATAGTACCCTTCCGACAATACAGCCATACAGCATCATACAGCCATACAGCAGTGAAAGGTGAGCCCAAACGAGTTGCGCTCTTCTGTATGCCTCTGCTGCTTCCTCAAAGCGGCCGACCTTTGCAAGAGCCTCAACTGCTCAAGTGCCACACCACTTGGACCGCTACTGATAACCAACAGAGGCCCTACAGAATGAAGACTTCCAAGGACCAGAACTTGTAACCGCTACCACATAGCAGTCCTAGCAGAAGCCTAGCAGAAGCACTTTTTCACTTACGTTGATTTTGACTGTCAGGGTCCGGGCATTGCCATGTGCTCTCTCCAGCTCCAAGAAATGTAGCTGGCCATCCTCCTCCTACCGGGCGTGCTTCAAGAAACCGATGTAGGAAACCAATGTGGGAAACCAATGTAAGATACCGATGTAAGAAACCAATGCAAGAAACCAATGTACTGGTATATAGAGTCTATAGGATGCACATGAATGCAGAGTGGACGACTTTGGAGAGCGAGTATTGGCAGGTTTTCACATGAAGGAATTCTTCCATGTTTCTGTAGCGGTTGAGTTGAAACCCTTTGAATTCCTCATTGCCTCAGAACCCAAAGCAACCGGTCCAGCAAACAAAGATCCACGGCTTCCGTGGCTGCTAGCAGGACCTGAGTACAATGGAAAGCGTTGTTTTCCACATGCAAAGGTAGCAAAGGTCGCACAATGACCGAGAATCGGACCAGCTTGAAGCCTTAGCAAATTTGCAAGAGGTTCACTACAAGCTTTTGACACAAAACAAATCGAAATCCAAAAACAAATGGTCCATCCATGCACAAACAAAGAGTGAGATTTGCAAATCCAAATCAGACTGTTCAGCAAGGGCTTCAAGATAGAATGCCCCTGTGCTGTGAAAAACCATACACTCTGTGCTCTTGCCATTGGTATCTGCAAGCAAGTTGCAGCCGTCCTCTGGCAACTTGAGATCGTTCCAATTCTTGACTTCGCCCTGCATCGTCCACTCCGCAGGGATTGGCAAAAGCTGCCCTGAAGCACCTGACAGAAACAAATCAGGTGGCAATGAAAATATGTTGTGCACAGAGAGAGAGAGAGGACTACAACAGAGGTATGTACTACTTTCGCTAGAGTTTCTGTGTGAAAGAGCCAACTGCTGTGTAGTCACAATATGCGTAGTACATACCTTTGTTATCCTTTGTGTATATAACCGTGTATAAATTACATCATATGTATGTATTCCTGTTGGAATTATGGGTTGCACATCTGTCGGTTGATTTAGATGTTTGCAGGGGAAATGTCTGCCTATGAATAGATGGGCTAGTGCAACTAACTCAATGCCCCCACTCTAGAATCAAGAACCCCACCTTAGGCCTTAGGCCTTTACAATCCCAAAGACTACAACGCGCCAAAAGTGCCCTCTCTGAGTTCAAAGTCATCCTGATTCCATGGATGCTGACTACTTGCTGAGGCCAGGGCCCCATTTGATAGAGATGGCATGAAAATGTATCATGGAACCCAATAGGCACGGTTGGGTATCGTACTGGTGCCATGGATGCAAAAAGTTTCCAAAACAATATCTTGAAAATGGTGGATCCGAATGCAAAAAACCCACACCAAAAAAAGTCTACCCCAACAAGGTACCTGGATAATTCCAAACCCATTTAGAGAGGGGTATCTCTCAAAAATGAATTGCTTTTTTGCACCCCCAAGAAAACGATTTTGGAGAGGAAATTCCCAGCAGGGTCTAAAATGTATAGGAATCCTAGAGCAGTCAGAATCTAATTACCTAGTTTTGTAGGGGGCTTGTGTTCTGAAAAATGTATAAAAATGTGGGGTTCGGGATGGTCGGGGTATCCACAAACTAAAAAAGGAAAGCGGAACCGTAGATACAACATGTCGATCCACATCCCTTCGCAGAGACAATTGAAAGGGGAATCCATATTCTATCTGGGGTCACTGAATTCAAAAAGTATCTACTCCGATTGGATAAAATGTACACATCGTATTGTACTGCCGTAGGACTTGGCTGCTTAGGAGCCCTTTTGAAGCGGCCTCAAAGCTTCACTGGCCATGTCTTATTCACATCGCAGTTTCACGAAAACGTCTTTGTCAACTAAACGAAAAAGAGAGACAGAGAGACAGAGGGAGAGACAGAGATGGCTAGAAGATGCTAGAAGATGCTACTGTAGAAGTCAGTGTTCGTTCAGGAACTGCATACTGAGTCGTACAGTCATGAGACAAAGGCGTATGTACGCACTGCATACATCTGCATACTGTGCATGTACAGGAAGGACTCGTGACTTACGGATTGGATTGGCGATACTCGACTCTTTCTCGGCACCTGGCCTTCTGTAGGCGAATCATCAGTGACAGGTGAATTTGAAGCAACCTGCTCGTGAAAACTGCTAGGCCATGAGCTCCAAAGTAGCGCGGGAGAAAGTATCACTGCTCGCTGCTTGCCTCATCTTCCTTCAGAAAGTCTACCAACCTGAACACTGCTGGTAAGAGTGCATGGCTCGCAGAACAAATCAAACTTTTGATATCTATTCTGTACATCTCTTGATCGTGGTTGTGAAATCTTTCAGCTTCCAACCATGGCTCAAGCGCTGGAATTTGCAGAGTTCGCCTTTGCACAATCAGGCTGAAGCCATCAGTGCACTTTCCTTCGATCTGTCTGCCACACTGAAGCCCGTTGTCTGTCGACCAAATCCAGGTGCATGGCAATGGTGTTTGCCCTTCATAGCTCGGACCTAGCAACCCAGCAAGCCAACAACAAATAGTCTCTGTGGGAACTTCTAGACTTGTTGATTAACATCCCCAGTTGTCCAGTCATACTGCTCAAATAATCTCAAGCAACCTCTGCTACAAGCTGAAATTGGCGTAAGCAAAAGGAAGACATCGAACATCATCAAACTGTGTGCTGCATATATGTCTGTCAATCCCGGCTCTTGCTCCATGTCCAAAGAATTCAATGCTGTCCTGGCCTAGCGGGCGACATCTTTGCACAACTTCGGAGGCTTCAAAGGCAGCACTCTCGCAAAAGCGCATGCTTGCCTGCAAGGCTTCTGGAATGAACCACGAAGTTAAGCAGATTAATCAGAGTGTTATTTTTTGACCGAGCAATTGGGACTTGATCATTTTGACGTACAGTCATGCAAGGTTAGCTGAGGGAAACGCAACTGCTACATCCATGTAGCCGGGCACAGCCTGGGCTTCAAACAAACCCAGTTTTGTAGGGTTGGGGCAAAGTCTATGGTTTTGTCTCCGGATCATTTGACGGTCAATGCCCAGCTTACAACATTCAGAGTTTACTCGTGTCTTTTCCAGTGCTGGGATCGTATCGTTTGTTGGTCAATGCCCGACTCAAAGGATCGCGTTTCAAGGACTTGGCATGATGCAAAAAGGAGTTTTAACTTATAACACCATCACAGGTTGGATCGCGGAAGAAATCATAGAAGAGAGCATGTTTTTGAAACAACACACAGCACAACAGAGATACCCTACAATTGTTAACATCTTCATCCTGAAGCCAGGCAAACATGGCTGCAAGGAACATCAGTGACTGGTCCATGGTAGCGTCCACTGTCTTCTCCCAAGGCACGGACTCCTTCTCCCACCCGCCAGGAAAGCAAAGATGTTTGGCCTCGATGAAAAGCCGTGGGCAGAGCGTTGAAACGAAGTGTCGGAGTCACGTGGACTCACTATGTCTGCAGACCTTCGGCCACCATTGCTGCCAAGACCATGCTTCCGGCCTCGCAGCGCACGACAGTGCAAATGGTTGCGAGGTGAGCTACCCTTTGAGTAGTGTGAACATGCCCAAGTTCTCAGAAACCCATAGAAACCCAAACTGAATGCCCACGAGTTCCCACGAGTTCCCACGAGTTGCCGGGTGGTCACGGCTCGACCTTGCCTCGATATCGTGGCTTCTGCGCTCCGGGCCCTGCCGAATTTCGGTTTTCCTCAGGCACCGTCTTCCAAGGACTAAAGGCTGCGTGACCACCATGGTGTGATGACCACGTCAAACAGGAGCTCTACCAGCCATGTTTCGGTCAGCTGTTTCTCAACAAGATCCGGCTAAGACAAGGACAACAAAGCACAAGCATCAGAGCCTTCAAGAGGCTGGGAGATCGAATTTGGCATGGATTCATGTGGCCAGAGATGAAAAGCATAAAATGTCTCTTCAATGAATTCATGTATCCAACACCAAAAAACCTTAATGATATATGAGTATCAATGTAGCTAAAGAATGGAAATTGGTCTCAGGTTTCAATTGAACGATCCCGGTGTGGTTGCAGTGGTTCACTCTGGGAACTCACTCACACATATCTGCTTCCAATCTCCACTCCAACCTCCATGAGCTGCATCCTCAACCTGTCAAGGATGGATCTCCAAAAGGGACTATTTAACTGAGTGTATCTACGGCTGTTTGCAAACAATTAGCAAGTGGCAAAGCATCACGAGTATAGTCGAGAGCTTTGACCAGAAACAAGGCAGGCCAATGGACAATGGACATTTTTTCGGGTGGGTAAAAGCATCTTGAACATTTGTCTGAAGTCACGCACACGACGTGACCGGACTCAGAGGTTGTGTCTGTCGTTTTGACAGTTACGACGCCCGAATTCAGCATGCCACCAGCCTCAAACATTTGTCTGGCGACTGGTGCACCGGATCTACTGCATGTTTTCGGACCATCCGCGGCACTATGGGTTTGCTGATCCAGATCCATCAAAATTCGTAGAATTTCTTACTCTCAACATCTCTCAACCTCTCTGAACCTCTCTCAGCTTTCAGATTCATTGATTCATTTCTTACCGGTAGCATCTGCTCCCAGACTTGGACGAATCTGTGGATCCATCAGTCAGGTTGTCCAACTCGACGTAGTCTGGCCTTTGCTGACGGCTGACATGAAGCACATGAGGCACATGAGGTCTGAAGTCTGAAGGATGTAAGAGGTGTGCACAAGGGGTGTTGATTGCTTTCAAACAGTGTTATCCCAATGGTTCATGCACACTGTTTCCTTTCAAGCGACAAGATGCAGCTTCCAGACTGTGTCAAATGCTTGTAAGAACTGTTGCTACATGCCACCAAGGAACTTGGCTTCCGTGTGCCCGCTCTGTTTATCCTGAGACAAGTGAGGACTTCATGAATTGTCGATCCAGAATCTGCTGGCACCAAAGCTGCTTGGGGCATCGGCATCACGTGCGGATTCCATAATCCGTGGTACAGTTTGAGGGGCCATGTTTAATTCTGTTTTTGAATTTGTTTGAAAATAGACTTGTCCGCAAGATTTGCGCCCTTTGGTCCCTTTTTCCATGGACCTAACATGGACCCAACATGGCCCGATTTCGCGAACATGGCCCCAATATGGGCCCAACGCAAGGCCAAGATAGACAACAAGGTGAAGAACATGGCCGCAATATGTGCCTAACGCCCACTTAGACCCAACTTGGCGACAGTCGCCTCATTTTCGACCCTGCCAGCAGCTCGGCTTTGGATTGCGGGCGACAAGCTTGGGTCGCCTTGGAAGTTTTTGCTTGCGCTTCAGCTGTGCCGGATGATCTCCCTGTTTGCATTGCCGGTGGTTCTCACTTCCCATTGCTGTGCAGCATGTGCGCTGCAAACCTATTCTGCTCTGCGCACGCCAGCGGAAGCCTAAGGGATCTTCATGGTGTACCTGGAAGCCTAAGCTTGGATTTTGGGAGCTTTATCTTTGACTCGAGACAGAAACCTAACATGGGGCTACACGCCTGCCTGCCTCCCATTTGGCCCTTTACATCCCACCGTGCTATTAGCAACATGTCCTGGAAAACTTTTGGCCGAGGCACATCGAAGCCACAAATCCCAGTGAATGGTAGGTGCCAGTCTCCGGAATCCTGTGCCCGTTTTCAAGGTGGTTCTCTCGCACAGTACCAAACGGAAAAGCATGACAGATTCTCTTGAAAGTGTTTTCTCATGCATCAGAATGCAGAGCGTGCGCAAAGTTTCAGGTATGGCTTTTTGGGAAAACGTGACTAAAGGCTATGAAGCCGTTGGTGACACTCAGGGTATACGTCCCGATGGATGGTGAAGCTCTTGCCATAGGATGCGCAAATGTCTCAGGTTTTCCTTCCATGTAGCCATGTAGCATCATACAGCTATATCATGTTTCTGTCCGGAAAAGAAATCGGCCTCGCCTCATCTAGGCACTTGCTGAACTGTCTCAGCCTCTTATACACCTGAGATTCAAAGCCCAGTGTCTTCAGAATTCCAAAATCGAACTTGCAGTAAAGTAATTTAATATGCCATGATTCCACCACGGTGGACAGCAGCCACAAGAGGCCCTTCAACTAGACGATGGGTTGCCGAGAGCGTTGCGATGATACTTAGCTGATCTTACGAGTTGTTAAATATATGATAAAGTGTTATAATATGATCGATGAGATGAAAGCGTTGCGATGTAGTCCATGATGAAAAGATGTCACCATTGTATACTGAATGATTGGATAATAGATGATAGCCAATGTTGATATACAATTGTCATGTGTCCGCAAACAAATATTGTGGTTGACAAAATGATTGATGAAATGAGGATCTATGCAGAATGTGTTCTCTGAATGTTCGATACTATATTAACCCTGGATAGCCACTTTCCGAAGTCAAATTAAGCAAGGCGACTGAGAGCAAATCCACTATCCTCAGGGGCAAGAGCAAGCTTCAACAGAGCGGTCTGTCAAGAAAGACTAGAACTGCACCAGTGCTGGCAAGCATCTGCGACCAGTTCCGGACAAGAAATTGAAAGGATCTTTCCACGCTGCCGAAGGCATTCACAAGCCGCTGCAGAGAACCCAGCGTGATCCCACCTTTGGAGATGCACGGCACGAGGATGATATAGGGCAAAACGACACCAAACTGCAAGTAAGAGTACCTGAGCTTCACATGCCAAACAATTCATTTCGGGCGGGCAACCGTCATTGAAACACTTGTGCATTTAAAAGCATTTGCTTCTTGGAACGCCAACAAGCACCGAGGCAAAAAATGTGTCAAATCCACGCAATGCAATCAATCAGAAATTAACTATTTGGCACTAGTCCTGTACAAGAATGGTTTCATGGCGAGATGCTTGGCAATATCAAAATACATAAAGTTGAAGTACAAGCGAAAATAACTGTCACGGACTGCTCCAAACAGACTTTTCACCACATCGGGTTCAGCATGTCGCTCGTCATCCTCGCCATACACCAGTTCCTCCAGTCTGGGAATCTGTAGGGTCAAACACAGTAAACAATGTGCAAAAAAGAACAACAATGGAACAAAATCAAGGGCTCAGAATGCTCCAGAATCAGGATGGGAAAAGATAGAAAGCCAGGAAACATTAAATGAATTTAAATGATAGATGCAACTTGATGCAATGGACTCGTTTGCCGTCCTTGCGGAAGGCAGCTTCCACCATCTGATTCTGAAATTCGAGGCCAGGAAGTCGGATTCCAATCAGTGCCAAGCCGATGGTTCCAAATAAGGCCCAAAGAATGGTAACTTTGACCTGAGATCATTGGGCTTAACCCCTTAGATCATCTATAGATCATTGGGCTTAGCCCCTTAGATCATCTATAGATATCCTAGATCATTGGGTCAAACGTGAGTCAACAGCTCAACTCAGCTGTCAAATGCTGTCAGACTCTTATTCAGCACATGGACACTTCAGAGTAACGCACACACACCAAAAACGTACTGGGGCTCACAACAACGTACTCATTTCAATGAGAATTGTCTTGGCATAAGGTCAACTACAAAGTTTCAGAGAGTCTCATGTCTCATCTTTCAAGCAGCAGACCATGGCATTTGGGACATTTCCGACAAGCGGAAGCTCATGAACATCCGCAGAAAGCTCCAGTAGGATCGGTAAGAAGGCCACAAGCGTAAGCACAGATTGAAGCATGCTTGCACCTATGCCTTCAACCATGATGGCAAATCGCCGAGTATCCTCTTGCACCCTCTGGCTAGCCCCTTCAATGCGTCGCAGGAGACGCCAGTGCTTCATGTAATGATCGTTCATCGCCTGACGCCAACGGAAAGTCCAATGCTTGGTGAAGAAGCTCACGAGTACGGCGACAACAATGTAAACCGCAGCGATGCGTGAGAACGTAAAGATGAAGCCATAGACTTCTCCACGGGAAACATCACCATCTTTGCTAAGAGCTTTCTGCAGCAAGTCGTAGAAGTCTCCAAACCAACTATTGATCCTCACATCGAGGTGCACTTGGTACCAGCTGCCCACACCAATCACCAGGATTCCAAGCCAGGACCACAGCAGCCATTCAGAGGAACAGTAGAATTCTCTCCACATGGCCGTTGCCAGCTTTGAGCCCAGCTTTTCGAGAACCAAATCAGTCTCATCATGAAAACTTGAAGTTGCACTCATGGTACTGTCGTTCAAAGCTGACCACTTTGAAAACATCACAACTTGGACCATTTTCTGCCTCACCAAACTATCCACACTCTACAGCCTGTTCAACCTTCCAGGCTTGACGTTATTTTACATGATGACATCATAACAAACTCCAATCCCCTCCCTCGAAGCAACACACCTCACCCACTGGAAGCAAGTCCCGCCGCCGCCAGCGCAAAAGGGTCACTTCCTTTGATGAAAACTCATGAGTTTGGATGGAGCAAAGAACCAAGGGACACGTCTGATCCTCCACGTCTCACGGAGAAGCATCTAAGGCTCAGGCTAAGCTCACCCTGGCTAAGGACCGGAATGCTAGTTGGAGGGTGTTTCAGGCAGCTTCCAAAGTTTATGAAAGAAGCACTGGACACGTGGTTGTTACTTCCTTTGTTCCGTGGCAAATGTTCAAGCAATGCAACATGCAATGGCGACAAGTCCTTAAGCTTGACTCAGGTGGCCTTGAGAAGAAAACAACATGGCAGCTGTACGATGGAGGCTCTTGCTCTTCTGAACAATCCTGGTTTTGCGGGACGAGGAGATGTTATTGAAGATTTCCAAGGAGCTTGCAAGAAGGCAGCCATGAAACTTGGGATGTTGCTCTGAATTGCCTGCCTTTGGATCAAGTACCGCTTCTTGTTCCTTTGATTATACCTGCTAAGTCATCAAAATATACTTAATAATTTAATAATATTTGGGCACGCCAACTTCAGCTCCTCTCCATCGGGCAGTGCTGCGGTGTAGCTCAATCTCCTGACATTCATAGTTGCAAATCTTGAACGAAGTTTCTTACGCGAGTGCAGGATTTGCAAAGAAACTGGTTGAAGGTCACTTCAATCGAGCTGGGTTGACGCAAGGCAACATTCTTCCTCCTGAACAAAGAGCCAGGGCGTAGCTACAGGACCGCCAGTCCAGATTACGACTGAGTTGTAGCACAATGGACGCCTTCATAGAAAGAAGAACGTGACGTAGACCCTTGAATGGCAGCTTGTCCTCGCTCCCAAGTGACTCCCAAGGCTCCAAAAAAAGTGTGGATACATTCGCAATCAAAGCCGCCCGTTGCAAGCCTTTCCCAAGGTCAACGTGCAAGTCTCACTCCTGGAGCATCAAAGCTGCATCCATGGCCAACCAACCGGCGGATGCAGCCAACTTGGAAAATAGCCACCATCACTGCCTCGTTCATTCTGTCCTTGCAGAGGTCTCCTCCTGAATGCTGTAAGAGAAGGTCACTACCTCAGAGTCAGTTCTATCTGGAGAATCTATATACCTCGTGTCAATACAACAGTTTGATTCACTGGTTCCGACAGGTTCCTTGACCCTGGCCTCCATCAAACATGTTCTCCTATGGTCTGCAATGAACTGCATAAAGCAGCTAAGCTCCGGTCGTCACCCTTTCTTGGCCTGAGAAGGGCATGCTGTAATGAATTCAACGACTGTTGTCAAAGAAGTCCTTTCAATCAATCTATGTTGTTTAGATTTATCTAGAGTGGAACCCTGACGTTGAACAGTTGAGGAACTGTACTCTGAAGTAATGCCTTTCCATCTCGGAAAGTCTTACTGATCCCACAGCACTTCCAAGTCTCCAGCTGCCGTCGTGAGGAACCCTTCTGCAAGATCCTCTTGGTGACACTGCGATCTTCGGTCAGTGCCAAGACGCAGGTGATGCTCAGCAGCTCAACTCTGGCACGGAACATCGGTGGTGTCGCATCAAAGGCTTCGCCTTTTTCAGTGGCCTCCAAGATGCAGAGCGAAGGGCGGTGCTAACACGGGTTGGTTCTACACATCTCCTTTGCGCTTTCAAGATGTTCCAAGTACAGATGATTCGAGAAGAATTTGCAGGTTCTCTTTGGGGGTACTGAGAAACTTCGTGACAGCCTCTGACAAGTTCTTGCTAAGTGCTGTCCTGAGATACTGCTCTCAAGGTGATTCAATCATCAAAACGCTGTTCTACAGGGAAGAGTGAGGCAAAGGGCCAGTTTGTGCGTAGCGTGGTCCTCCTCCATGTAAGGCTATTGAACATGTTGGATGTCCTTGCTCCCATGCACTGGCAAGTCGAGAAACTGCCACAAGGAATCAACAAAGCAAGTTTCGTATCTAGTACGTCCACTTGACCTCACCATGCGCTCGAAGCATCTGCAAGGGTGAAAAACGCAAATTTCATCTTTGAATGTACGTGTTTGCAAGGGAAATATGGCTGCAGTGTACGCGAACGCATGCTCATGACCGAGAAACTGTTGCTGAACGGGCGGCCACCTCACGCGAAGCGTGTGGAATAAACACACTGACCGCACCTCTTGCTTTGTCTTTCTGAAGTTCAGAAGGTCTTTCTTTGCCTGACGTTCTGAAAGCTTCATGAAGGCTGTTCTTGTGTTCCTCATCTAGGCAAATGTAAAATGCTGTATCACCGGTTATGCTATGCTTACTCTTAGACTCAAAGAATATCCTGTTTCAATCCGTTGCTCGGCCTGCTCTGACACGCTCCGTGGTGCTGCAGGTAAGAATCGATGTCTTCTTTTTACCTTATCGGTTTTGGGTAAGACACCGGGCTGAGATCTTAAGCTCCGTCCACACAAGGGCGAGGTCTGAAGGCTGTAGACAGCAGGAGCCCGCACTTCGCAAATTTCACCCACTCGCATATGTTTCACTGCGAATTCCACTGCCATGGGGAGCTTATTATCTCCCATCTCCACTGTTATGTTGCACTTCTCCATGGGAAGCGTATCATGGCCATCCAGTTGAAGGGTAGAGAAGCTGAGCGTGACAATGTCATTCTGCCCAGGCCGCTCCAGGCCTTTGCCGACCTTTTGGATGACTTTCCTCACAGCTCCATCACGGCTACAGGTATTCTCGTCACCCACGTGATCTTCCGGTGGCTCATCATCAGAGTTCCAATCAGGAGGAGCATCTGAGAGAGTGGATTGGATATCTGACTCTTCGTCTTTCAAAGTCATGTTCAGTCATCCTTCAATCTCAAACACTCTTCAGCGAACATTCCAAATACAAGTTCGGCGCGATTTGCATCTTCGCTGATGCAGCATGCCATCGGTGCCAAGTCAGAATACCGAACCTACAACGTCTTGTGTGCCAGCATGTTCTAGGGATTCTGCCTGGCAATTCAAGCCCAAAGGTTCGTTTCTGCATTAAGTGTTGCTGGGAATACTTCCGAAGTTGGTGAGTGAAGTCAGCATCCTGGAAGTATGTGCGTTTATGCTGTCTCAAAACCAAAAACAGCTGAGGAATGACACGGAGAAGGTAGTTTGCACAAACACTAACTAAGTAGCGCATGCGGTCACAGACTCTTGTCTTCTGACTGATGGCTGCCCTCAAAGACTGGAGTTAAATGACCTCAGGGAAGGAGGCGAACCTGTCTTGCCTCAACGTTTGACAAAGTGTCCTCGGAGGCTGCAAGTTGCGTATTCTCAAGCCCATCATTGGACGGTCCCAAAGCAAAAAATAGTGTAGCCAAGCTGGCCTTTCCAATGGACTCTACAAGTTGTGCACCTTTATAGAGATGAACTATGCAAGTTTCATTATGTAGGGCACCAAACTCCAAACGAGATCAGAGCTTCAGACGTAAGCCTTCGAGATCTTCCCGAATTTCTCTGCACCTCAGCCATTGAAGGAGAGGACGAGTGGTTCCCCCGTGATTCGCCCGTCAGCGAAATCAGCGCCCTGCACTCTCCGCAATCGGGATTCTTGTCGGGATGATACTTCAGAGCTAGCGCCTGAAAGCAAAACGCGTTTCCACACGAAGAGCAAAGTGCTACAGGAATCAAAGGAATTCAAAGTGGAGAGTGGCAAAGTCGGCAAAAGTGGATTGATCGTGATGTATGCAGGCTGGTGCAGGTTGATGGCTTTAGTGCAGATTATGGTGATCTCAGCCTTGTAGGCCTTTCGGATCTCCATCTGGTCGACACCTGCCATGGGCACGTAGCAGAAACCGCCTTGAAGCTTGGCAATACCGTGCCTTTGGTCAAGCCCATGACTTCGTAGTAGTTGAACTGGCAGACAAATGACAAGTGATAGCCAGTGATAGCTTCAAAAACAAGTTGCACTCAGCGAATAGCCAAGTTTGCCCGTATGTATTCTGGATTTCCTTTTTTGAACTTGTATCCAAACACTGCTCGAGACACTAAGCTTCTGAAAGTTCACCGTTCCGCTGCTTCAACACATCACCCCCATTTCTAGCTGCCTCGTGCTCATCATGATCGGCTGGGTGGTAGCCTTCAAGAATGTCAAAGGAGAGCAATTCAGTGCAAAACGGGCTTCATCGGAACTCCATCCGCTTGACTTTGCAAGATCTTTGCATAGTGAGAGCGGAAAGGCAAGTAGGACAGGTTTCAAACGATTCCAAAAGTGAAACTGTTAGTTGTACTCGTGATTGAACTATAATCTTTCCAAACAAATTGAATTTCTGCCTGAAATCTATCATGCTTGGTCCACTGCCTTCCTCTGCAGCACGAATTGCAAGCCTTGTTAGACCAATCGTCCAGTGGGCAAACAACTTGGGTCCAACAAGATATGGAACTTGTGTACGTTTGAGTTCAAGTATGTTTATGAATTTATATCATTTTATATCCCCAAAACGATTTGATAAATGTGCGATTCAAAAATCATCAGCACAAGGTCTTGAAAAAGACTCCAAGCAGTGGGCTGACCACAAACCCTGGAACAAACAGCGCTTGGGGCCGCACATGGCTACAATAAAAGCAAGCATAACTGCTGGGCCGCCGTAAGTGTTTGCCTGAGACGTCTCCACTTCGACAAAAGAGTTCAAGAGGTAGCCCTTGGCCTTCTCTTTGAGCGACTTCACACTGATGCCCTCAGACCTTCAGTTTTACACACAAACTGATCCCGTTGGACTGGCTTTCAACAATGCAAATTTTCAGATGTGCAGTAAATATGCATGGCTTCTGATGGCATTACCTCAACACTCTGGGAAACCATCGCACTGGACTTATGAGGAAATCCACGCCCACCTTTCCAATAGTTCATGAAAATCAAGCTTCTGACCCAGAGCTCTTGCTGCTACCTGCATGTGGTTGCAGTCTTGCTTTTTGTTCAACTTGCCCAGCGTGTTCACTGACTTTGCTGCGACAAACAAACGATATGTTGGCATCGCTTTGTAGATGGGCTCCAGCACCAACAGTGAGAGAAGAAATAGACAAAGGACAAGGCGAGGACATTCCCAGGGAACGGGATTTTTACATACCCATGGTGTGAGATGCGCAAACTCTACGAGATGTCATTCCTTGTAATGTATGGCAGACAAGGTCCTGTGTTTGGATCTCATGTGATGTCTCATTCCTTAATCCAGGTCCATTCTCTGCTCTAGGGTATAGGACAAGCAATAAACAAAAGCATGCTACAAGTAATAGAGAGATACATAGGGTTCAGCAATGTTGTACACTGATAGTATTGCTGAATATTGCCAGCACAAATCCGCTCCCGCTTTCCAACATCTTCAAGGTCTCGAGTACCCGACTTTTCTTCTTTCGTTCTTCCTTGGCACCTTCAGCGTCACCTGCCCATGTGAACAGGGGCAGGTTGAGTCCTCCACATAGGGCACGACTCAGCCTTTGAGGGCATCCAAAAGAAAGCCCACCAGGATGAGGCGAAGGAAACGTTCCACCTGGTCACATCGACAACTTGGGAGCCCAGCAGATCGAGACTGGACATGCTTGGGGATCCGACTATTCTCTGTCGCGATTCGCGCTGCCTGTCGATTTGATTCGATTTGGAGCATCAAATTCTTGAACAACCTAAGCCATGTAAAGCCTTTGACCTGCAAAAACCATCAAATTGGTTCCATGGATGTTACGCAGTCTGCCTCTGCAACTCCATCTGCTCAAACGCGTCCATGCCTTTCTCCTGTCGAAACCATTCTTCAAGGTTGACAAAGCCCATCACCAATGAAATGATTCTTGAACATTCAACTGAAAAACTCAAAACTCATTCTGAGCCCTCAAAAGCGGTCCTTTGAGCGGTCTTTTTTACTCTCTTTTCCCTTCCCGCTTGGACCTCCAGGCCACTCGCTTAGCGGGTCTGTGCTCTGGGAGAGGTTCCCTATTTCTTAAGGCTCTCACCATCGGACTTTGCTCCATCCTTGAGAGCTCAGGAATCTCCAACAGCACCAAGCAGCACGAGTCAAGAAATGGATCTGTGAAACTGAGGCATCTGAGGCATTGTCATCCTCTGCCTTGGCACATGCTCAAGCAAATGGAGGCCATGAGAGCGAAGAGTGGTACCCAGCCTGTCCATCTTTGCGGGCTAGACGCTGAGCCTCCAGAAACAGAGACTCGACAACTGATCCAAAACGAGGAACACACGGAGAGACTAAGACTAAGAATTCAAACCTTGGCAAAACAGTCACGATACACGGCAACCACTCAACAGGCATCGATCTCCAGCAATCTTCCAACACATCAAAGTACTGAGAATACCAATTGCAAGACCCTCTCTCACTGCCTTGGCATCCTTTTTGGCCCTGGCCAAAAGGTCCAACGTGGGAAACGAGCTAACAAAATGTCTTCGAGCAAAAACCCCACACATCGCACAGGTCTGCTGCCCTTCAACACACGACTTTTGCCGATGGGTTCGTTGTGATAGTCAGGGACTGCAACAGGGTGGCGAGGGCCCAGTGTTGCGTGTTGCTGTTGTGAGTCAAACAGGTCAGACGGACCCCATGGCCACAGGCCTTCCAAGAAGGTCTTACGCTGGACGTTTGATCCAAAATAGCATGGAAGAAAGGCTTCCTATTGCGATGCTTCAGGCCATCCAAAGGAGATAGAAACAGCAGGGTGTCTTTTCAAGAAACCTGCTGCGCAAGCAACTCGTGGAAAGCTTCTCAAGTTTTCTGCCTGAAAGTCTGGGAAGTGACCGATTTCTGTGAACAAACGATCAGTCAGAAGTCTTTACCATTCAGTGCCTGAACACCTGCTGGACAAATCAAGTCTTCTCGGGTTTCCATCTACTTGTCATTGGCTGGGGATGCCAGTGACATTCCTTTTTCCAGCATCTCTGTCCAGATTTGGGTTTCGGTCAAAGGTCGCAGAGCGACCATTGGGCTTGCACGACAAAAGGTGCTTTGTAAAGAAAAGGATATCACTGTCCTTTGATTCGGAGCTGGGAGTTCCCCGGTAGGAAACAAGCAGGTCCTGAAAGACGGAACACTGGAAGGCAAGTAATGCACCCTTGCCTGAGAGTCACGCAACCTGCCTTTGGCTTGAGTCTGCGCAAGACTGTCAGAAGAGTGCCAGCTTCAAGTAGAAGCTTTCGACTATGTGATGTGCAGCTTGTAGCTCAGAAATAGATATTTCTGCATGGTACACTACTCAAATTGAGCCTTTTTCTAGGCTCCAAATTCTTGCCGAGTCTATCCTTCCCTTCCGATGGCAGGTTGGAGAAGCCCCACATGGCCGAGCATTTGGTTTAGGTTTAAAAAACTGAATTCTCCAAAAAGAAAGAGACTCCCGCCCATTGGAAGGTGCTGGAAGCTCTGAAGCCTGACTACAGGGTGCTACAGCAGCCACCGATAGCTTTAAAAAAGATCTGCTTTAGGAGGATGACAAGCATGATCGTGGCTTCCCACCATCATGACTTTCTCCTGGATCCTTGGACTCCCATGGACTCCCTTCTTTAACACACAAGCAGGATGTGACAGTCACAGCGGCTATAGCTACAGTGACTTTCCTTGATGGGTGGGTCTAGTACCACACAGTTTAGATCAATTTCCAAAGATATATAGTAATTGACTACATTTTGTCACTACTTGTCTTCAAAGATCACAGTCTCTTTCAAGGATCAGTCCAAGAAATCCTCATGTCCGGAGAGGCCAGCTGCTCAAAGAAACTTGGAATACTCGTAAAGCAACATGACTCACTCCCAAGAAAAATCAGAATGCACTGAGAAGGGAATCGATTTGATCCTTTTGTTGCACTTCGATGGCTTGCCACTCACAAGACCAACGCAATATCTGTCCACACTGTACAAAAAGGCAGTCAGCGAGCTCATATCGCTTTGCAACCAACGTGGCTGCTGCCCCTGCAATCAAGACGCAGCCTAGATCATGCGTGGATTAGAACAGTTCATATGGCCTTCGATTTGTTCCTAATCTCACCTGAGTTTCCCAGCAATATCCTTCCACAATGCCCACGCAGATAGTGAAGAATGACACATGTTCCGTTGGCATTCTCGACCAGAAATGCTTACAAAAATGAAACTTGACAAGCTTGCAAACCTGAAACTGCGAACCTTGCCTTGAATGTACTCAAAAGCAAAACTTCAAGATGTCTTCAAGGCTTCAGCGTGAACACCAATTACCTTCAAATCCTTGCCAGGTTCTGAACCCTTCCTTGAAGTCACTACGACTAAAACCGTTAAAAACAAGGAAAACTGGAACCAGGCTTTGGAATCCTTTGGAGGTCAACCTGAAGTTCTGGAAACCTGCAGCCAGAACAATGGAACCTGAGAAACTTGAGAATCGTGAGGGCTTCCAGGACGTAGTCAAAACTAAACCATTCCCACCGCCCAAGATCTGGAGACCAAACCAAAACCGACAACCCTTTCCAAGCTCGGAATCCCAAACTACCGAAAGCACTGGCAGAGGAACCAAGTTGCCCACAGTTTGGGCTGGGGGTTGCTGCAGTTCCCCAAGTTCCCTTGTAGCAAGTTAGTGGCGACCACGGGGATGCGAGCTGCAAACTTTGCTGGCGACCCTATAGCCAGGATTCCATTGATTTGACTGTTCCAAAAGAAAGATCCGCAAACGATTCACCCTCCATCCCTTGCCTTGTGTAACTCAAAGCACCTCAATCATTGCAGCTGAAGCAGCATGGGATAGAACTGAATTCATAAGTTCGCCTATGACATGGCTACTCTGTGTTGAAACGTCTGAGATCTCTGCAAACATACATGAAAGAAGCACAGGCTACCCATGGCCTGAGAACAGTAGTTCTGTGCACAGCTGGTGGCATGTTTTGAGGGGATGCTGAAGACAATCCCTCAGGTTTCAGCACTCGGAGATGCACTGGTAACCTAAGAACGACTCAGAAGAAGACTTCCTGCCCCTCCACTTTTGATTTTGCAAACGCATATTGCTACATACTCAACTCTCAAAATTGAGGATTTACTGATTTGGTGAGGGATGCTTCTGCACGATCTTCGCTGTAAAAACCAGGGCTTCAGCCGAAAGTAGGTGACATAATGTCCTGCTCAGATTTTAAGTCGAAAGCAGGTTTTGGACTGGGCATCACAATGTCTTGAACCATCTTGAAGCTTCTCTTCTTCTTTGTTTGTGCAAAAGAAGCTGTCTGAGTGAAAAAACAACATGCCAACATATCACAACATCACAGGCAATTCGGCCTGGCAGCCAAAAGGCCCAGCTCATGGTCATGTCCTGCTGAATGTTGGATGCATACCTCAGCTGTGGCAAGGAACATGAGTATTGCAAATGCAATTCAAGCAGCAAATCAAAGCTCCTCTTTCCGCTTGAGTTTGTATAGATTGGGGTTTTGCATAGTTTCTATAGATCTATCATCTGAATTGCCAACAAAAGTTAACGAAGAAACTCCTCTATATGTGCCGTTGCATTAACATCCTCAATGTGCACCCATTCATCCGTCACATCTTTTTGCTGCGTCGTCAGGTTTGTGAAACCTGGCTTCCACAACTACATCAACTTCAAGCATGCTACAGGTGTAAAAGTCTGGAATCCTTGCAAAGGAAGGCATCTAAACTTGGAGTGAAATCCTTGCACCGCGCCCTCCGAGTGATACTTTTTATTTGCCGATTCTTTGTGGCAAAAGTAAATAAGTGAAATTCTTTGTGTGGTCACTTCATCACTTCTTCATCACTTCATCGCTTCTTCATCACTTCTTCATCGCTTTCATCACTTTCATCGCTTTCATCGCTTTCTTTGTCTTGGCAGGCTTCGTGTACAAGGCCTGAGCCGCCTCATAGAGCTCCTTCCCGACCTGGTTGCTGCGTGCTTGGATATGCCCCGCATTGCCCCGCAGCACACAGGGGGGTTCCACGACAGTCCTGGCTTGGCACTGCTTGGCACTGAGGTTCTCACCACGGAAAGGAGAAACAGTGCTGGGTGCACACGTGATTTCGCGTGCAGCTGCTTCTTGGCACTCGCCACAGCAGCAAGCCATGGTGCACTTTCTTTCTTGGAGAACCTAAGAGACGAAGATAAAGAAATTCCCTTGCCTTCTTTTAAACAGAAGGAAAATCATTAAAGCTTGAGGCTCTGACTTCTTCAGTTTCCAATTCTTCTTTCCGGCTTTTTTGTACAGTTCCTCCAAGAATGGGCCATTCATAGGCTGAAAGTGTTGAAGGTTGAAATTTCTGAAATGGCTCAAATATTCTCGCTTGTGGATTAACTTACACGCAGAAAGATTCAGCTGGGCAATAGACCTGGCAGCGCGAAGAAAAAAGGAGTACAAAGACAAACGCAGAATGCAATAGAATACAAACATATATGAACAATAGCAAAGAATACAAACTGATACTGCGGAAAATATTGTGGTGCCTCTACAGTGTTCTCCTGCATTTCAGATCTATGCCACACACAAAAGGTCTTGGCACGTCCCTGTTGTACAAATGAAAATGGAGCAACACCTGCCTAACCTGGACCTAGGGAGGAGAGACATGGCAGACATGGCCTGAACTGCTTCATAAAGATGCTTCCCTGCCGCTCCAAGCATGAAGAGCGCAGGGTGGTCTCGTTTTCGGACCTTCAGCTCCTTTCGAACACTCGCGACCGCCTTGGCTCTCAGCTGAAGCCATCTTGTTACAGACCAATCTCTATGGAGTGTTGCTCTTGGGCACACACAGGGAACAAATGTTCACAAAATATATACATATATATATATATACATATATACATATATGTATGCAGGAGGCAAAATCTGATGTGATTCATGATGATAATATGATGAGAAAGGCCAAGCCACTGCTTTCCATGGAGCCTTTTCTTTTGTCGTGAAGGGTTTCAGCTCCCATTTCCCTTTCGTTTCTTTCATTGCTTTCATCGATTTCACCATTGCCCCAGTGAAGGACCGGCTTTAGATCTCAGGTTTTGAGGCAAAACAGCTGAAGACCAGGATATCCTGAAGAGGACATGCGCTCCGAAACTGTCCATTCGCCAATGTTCACTTTGTGTCAGAATTCTGCCGGGCTCAGTCACAAAGCTATGCCCAAGTCACAGATGATACAATCAAATGCATCTGTTCGGTTTGAGATGTCATGTCATCTTGTCAGCGTCTGCCAACAAAGACATTTCTCAAACTATCCTCATTTGCGCTGCTGAGTTGAGAAGCTTCGTTTGTGCTAAAGCTCTCTGCATTCCAGACTGAGGATCCAAGCTTAGCCAAAGCCACCTGGGTTGTCTTGACAGGACCACGGTGCTCGCCTTCCATGCAAGCCTGATCCAGCCAACAACGAATACCGGGATGGCACTGCATCATTGCACTGTTTCCTCCCTGCCTCCTTCATGATGTAGAAGGTCGGAAAGAAAAACAATGGATCCGAGATCAAATTTGTCGCCTCAGTGTGCGACTCTCACAGCTGCACAGACTGTTGCTGTTGCTCAGCTGTAGACGGCCAGCTTGCACAAGCTTGCGTATCTGCTGCGACCAGGCCAGAGGCTTTCAAAAACTACCTCACTTCACCCAGTGGAAGGGAAAAAACACAACGTCTTCGGATGTTGACCCAACATTCATGGCCTTCTGTACAGCAGCACAGTTCTCAGGCTGCTACGTTCCAGATGAAATATTGAAAACCACCCTGGAAAAGACCGCCAAAGGACAAAAACCTCAAACAAAACAAGATCCCAAACCATTCAAGTTCTCTCTCCGCACTCGAGTATTGGTCAGTGGTATCACTGATCATTCAGCTTTCACAAGAAGGGACAAGGTGACAAATCCATCTACGTGGACAGCCTCGGAAGTGCCAAGAGTGCGACAAGAGCGATCTCTTTTGATCAACTTTTTCTTTTCGATCCACCACTTTCTGCAGGCAGATTCAGACAACTGACTTGCTCCCTACATCTGACAACAGCCTGAACAAAAACAATCTCTGCAAACTTTGGAGATCTGAGCTGGAAAAGTTCGAAAGGTCATCTCACTAGTGCTCAGCACTAGTAGTGTTTGTGATCCAATGAATCAGCACGCTTCAAGGGTCACATGCATTGCGACTTACAACTTCGCTGCCTGCATTAGGAGATCTGCAGCATAGGCCTTTGCACCGCAACTCAACCTGCAAAAGAAACGATGACCTTTGCACTGTGCAATGTGCTACAGCCTGAAGATGGCTACGCTGAGGGCCGGGAATGCGACAGACTAAGTCAAGATGGAGAAGTTAAGGATACCGAGAGGATACCATGTGTTCTTGGCATGTGCTACTCCTCAGTGAAGTGCTTCACTATGTTTTGCAGAGTCAAAGCTCGATTCTGCGCTCAGCGAAGAACCCAATGTTTGACAGAATAGTGACTATATGTGACTGTACAGTATATGACTGTTGGATACTGCATGTTTTGTACCCTCAAGGCCAGTTCTTCCTCCTCAATCCTTGGATTCCACATTCCACCATCCCTGTCACGCTCGGAATCAGACACAGCCACCAAGAGCGGCCAGCGTGCAATCGCGTCACTGAGACGTTGGAAGCCACTGGCCTAGTAGGAATTTTCAGACGGCAAGGACAGCGAAAGTAGAAACTCAGTCTCGATCCGAAGGACACACCCGGTTTCACACCCGGTCATACACCCCGAGTTCATCCCTGTTCATCCCTCTTCATCCCTGTTCCTTGTTGGAGTTGGCACTTGAGAGCACGGTGCAAGCCTGATCTATTTTGGCTGGTGCCCACGCAGATGGCATTTCTGCCTCAGATTCGAAGCATGGTATCGAAGCATCATGTGGGAAATGTCTTAGAATACTACAACCAGTATGTAACTACTCTCAACAAATGTTTCTTCATGTCTCCATATCTGCTACATGTCACCATCATTCACCATCTATCCGTGTGCGCTCCTGTCCCTTGGCTTCCTATGTTTCATAATGCGCCAAGCTGAGTGGGTCAGGCCGTCATCGTGGAGAATATTCGGCGTCGTAGGCATTGGCCTTGGCAGTCTCTGGGTCGCTCTGAAGATCCAAACTGTTCCAGAAAACGAGAACTCAATGACTAAATAAATATATCTATGTGTAAATGTCATATACATATATACTTATGTATGTATATATATATATATACATTATTGTAATTCTATGTACAGTATTATAAGAGTAGACATCCAACCGAGACAAACGCAAAGTGATCTTGAATGAAGAATCTAACTTTTATCCAGATTCTTGCGAGACACAGAGAGAGACCTGTTCCATCCTATTCCTATTTTAATCGAGACATAGCGAGACATAGAGAGAGAGAGACGTCTCAGTGCAAGCGCTGGAAGTTCTGAGATGCAGCACCCGCGCGAGCCAGCTGTGGTGACCTGGCCCTCGGTTCTCACAGAGATCTGGGACCATGTCACCATGTCAGGACCATGTCCGAACCATGTCAGCATCATGCCAGGACCATGTCATCTGGTCTCCAATGCAACTCTCTGGGGCCAGTCTGGGCCCCAGGCATCCTTCGGCATGCCTCACAAGGCCAATAAATCTGCGAACCCAAGTGCATGGTAATTCAAAGATTCCTAAGGTGAGGTGCAACAAGCGCAGTTTCAAACCCAACTGCACTTCAGTTGAGGAGGATTAGTCCAAACTGGTGTCCAAGGACCATCTCGCGTGCTGTTCTCCGCGAAATCGATTCATTTTGACATGGTCAGTCTTCGTGCGCCAAAATTTCTGACATAGGAGCGCCATCAGATAGCAGTGCATCTCCTTTTCATCATTCATTGTTTTAGCAAAATACTGTTCTTTTCTCAGCAGACTAGGTTTCGTAGTCACCTGACAGGATCGAATTTATCTCGGCAAAGCGCGGAAATAGATCAGTCTTTACCAGCAGTCTACCTGTATTCCTTCTAAATGGCCTTGTCCAGCACGGTCCCTTTTCTTGTGCCTGAATAAGTTGAAGTTTATCTATTGTACTCTACTGTACTTTATTTATTGAAGAACATCGCGGAACTTTACCGAACGGTCCTCGCCTTCGCTCTGAGGAGCGACATTGGCAGCGAACAGCTCTTCCTAGAGCCACCAGCCACAGTTCCGGCGAGCGACTTCGCTTCTCCAGCGATGAGTCACGGATGGTCTTTCATCTGGCAGTGAACCCGCGAAGAGTTTCTATTTGAACTTTTCTATCTGATTCTTGTAATTCTTTCTTTCATAGCAAGTCCTTTGCCTTTTGAAGCTCTGCAGGAAATGGTGCAGGAAATGGGCTACAAAAAGAAGACTAGAGAGCACCAGAAATGCGAAAAAACTAATATGTAGTGTATGTATAGAAAATATCTGTATGTATCTATAATATGTATGTATGTATGTATGTATGTATGTATGTATGTATGTATGTATGTATGTATGTATGTATGTATGTATGTATGTATGTATGTATGTATGTATGTATGTATGTATGTATGTATGTATGTATGTATGTATGTATGTATGTATGTATGTATGTATGTATGTATGTATGTATGTATGTATGTATGTATGTATGTATGTATGTATGTTTGTATGTATGTATGTATGTATGTATGCATGCATGCATGCATGTATGTATGTATGTATGGATGCATGTATGTATGTATGTATGTATGGATGGATGCATGCATGCATGCATGTATGGATGTATGTATGGATGCATGTATGTATGTATGTATGGATGGATGGATGTATGTATGTATGCATGCATGCATGTATGTATGTATTGTATACTACTACCTGCAAAACACTATAATATATATATATATATGTCTTTGGATGATGAGCTGTTAAAAACTGAATTCCTAAATGCAACACGCTGTAACATGGATGGTCATCTGGGGAGATGTCTTCTGAACACAAGTGGACGTCCCTTCGAGATGGTGCATGGCATGAAACTTTTTTGCGCCATTGAAAGGCAGCGTCGAGGAAGTCGTGGCCATTTTGGCATGCAATCTCCGCAACTGAAGGACTTTCCTGGTCTAAAGGATGCTCTGCCTACACACAAATTGTCCTACCGTTGGTAACAAAATGTAAGAAGTCAATTTCATCATGCTTACCTTTTGCAGGAGTTGCCGTGAGCTCCAAGCTCTCAGAGATCAGGCCACGTCCCCAATGGTACCTGAGAGACAAATTGGCGCAGGTGACTACCTCATAGGTACTAACAGAAATTGCCTGCCCAAGACTTTCCAGGGCAAGAAATGATGCAAAATGCACCCTTGACATGAGCAAGTGTGTCCATGAATGAAGAGTGCCAAGCCATCCATCGAAAATCCCTCGTTGGATGCATCCGAAATGACAAAGCGCAGTCTTTTTTGTCGCAATCTGTCGCAGCTTCTGGGCTATGCATGGCTATGCTGCCTTACCCACGAAGCCCCAAGAGGCAAGCGCCAAAAAAGCTGCAAAACCTAAGCCTAGAAGAAAAGTGGGTAGCCACAAGAGCCGTGGACAAATCATACGCAAGACTATACAAGGGAACACAATCATCATGAGGCTGACCAAAGAGCCTCCAAGAATTGTGATCAGCTGAACCACATCACTAAACATGAGAGAAAGTATCATGGGAATAATCACAAGAGTGATGCCAACAATCTCGTGTTGTCTCGTCGCTTGCAGTTTTGGATCCGTAGCAGGTCCAATGAGACGTCGACGAAGTGCTGTGGGCAGCTTTCTGAAGAGCTGCAAGTTTTCCACGGATTCTCGGATTGGGAAAACGTTCAGCGGGATTGCGATGGTCAAGGAAAAGGCCAGCCCCAAACGCACCACTGTGAAGAACCAGTCTTGTTGACCGTAAAGCGACACAATGTTTGGGGCCCTCAAAAGGTGAGAACCCCATGTGCAGTAGCCTCCAAAGGCCAAGCAGTAGTAGAGAAGTCCCAGCAAAAACGCGGAAGAAAACGACAATGCGAAAAGTCGAAGCTTTGTTGGGTTGTTGAATTCTCGAGCGATGGCAACGCAGTTTGTGTGCCAAAAAGAAGCGAAGACCTGAGCCACAGTCTGGCATCCATCGGCAGACCGCCCTCATTCGATTTTGAATAAGAACTCTCAAAGCAGTTGCGCAAAACTCTCCAGTGTCTACACAGCACACAGTGTCTACACTACTGAGGCCGAGACTGCAATGCACAGCCTGAAGTACTCTTGGAGGCTTTGAAAGTGGAAAAGGATGGAAAAGGGAAAAAGGTAGTCCTTCCGTCACATACAACATTTCAACACATGTGTATTGTATTTGTGTCAATTGGGATCTTCTTGCGTCGTCACACAAAAAGGAGACCTGCCAAATCCAAAACGAGGTGAATGAGGGACAACCGTTGCATCAGCAACATCCTGAAAATCTTGGAAGTTCAGACACTCGCCATCCTTTCGATGGGGAGCGCACAGAAAGTCATGAGATTTCATCATGCTGATTCAAAGCCAAGCTGCACGGACGGGGACCTCTCCCAATAATCTTCAGTCCACGCTTCAAAAGCTTCGGTATGTTCATCTCGCACGTGCCAACCAAGAAGCCATTCAGCCCAGACTGAGCCCCTGAGAAACGCAACTTGATTTCCGTCAGCTGCATCTGTTCTCAAAGATGCAAACCTCATCAAACTTTGCAGCCAGGCGGCATCATGATCCAGAGGACAAAGGGGCTCACATTTGCAAATCTGCACATGTCAGGGTGTGGCAATAGATACTCTCAGCAACAAAACTATCTTTGCAAGGCAAACCCTGATCCTTCGCAACTCATGGCCCCAGATCTTGCATAGCTCTGAATAAATGCATCTCAAATGCATCTCAATCTTGAGATATCTTATGTTCCCACCCGGCCTCGCGAGTGCTCCAACTGTTGGTAGGGTGCTCAGCAAGCAGCCCCAGAATGCTGTCCACACGATCGTCAGGACGTGGGTATATGGTTCGCCGAAGTAGTTTATGGGCCAACCAAGTCGCTCATAAGACTCCGAGACAAAAAGGAAATACACTGTCAGTGCCAGTGTGTTGTGCAAGAAGAGCACACAGTCCAGAATTGACGAAACCCATGGATAGCTGGGAGTGGCTCGCTCGACCAAGTCCCCATAGGAGGGGCCCACTCTAGTGACGAAATCTCTGAAAGACGTACTGCGCCTGATATTGGGTGCATTGGGTGACATCGGTGACATCGTTGGATCATCTTGCTGCAGGTCTCTAAACGTGGTTGCAGAGCCCCTTTGTTCCACCGCCAAGTACATCTGGGTCTTCCGATCACGATCGGAGGAATGCAAGGGGTGCTTCAAATCCTCTTCCAACCAAATGCGTCGAACCTGTCAAGCACAAACTGTGCAAGTCGGACAGAGGGGATGACAACCACCTGGTATGGGCAAACCTAAAGAGTCTCGATTGGATAATGCAAGCTGAGTAAGCGAAATTTCCCCGGGCGCACTGTTCCTCAATACGATCATTGATCCTACAAGATAAAACACTGATGGTTGAATGCCTGCCGATTTTCAGATCAGTGTTTTCAATCGACTTGAAGTTGTGGGCTGAACGATGCCTTTTGGAGGCGTTGATGAGCGTCGTGGTCTGCTTAAAATGGACCCTGCCTTTTCAGTCAAGGGGGCTGGGCATCTGTGATACCATGCGTAGAGGTGCGGGTGCATGGGTGGGTTTTTTGGCGCTCTCACACACACAAATTGTTGTGAGCACTTCAAAAGCTGCATGGTAATCTGCATTTGAAATCACAGAAATAATTCAGCAGTTCTCAACATCTTCACCCCATTTGAGACCACCGAAATCCACAGAAGCAAAACACAGACATCTTCCATCCGCCGGTCTCCTCGAGCACAGCCAAAGATAGAATCCAGGTCGTGCCGCCAGACACCAATGCTCCAATGAAGAAATAGATCGCAGCTGGTACGTAGCCCACGGATGCCATGGCTCTGGGAATCCTTGGGCTGACTGGCTCAAAACTGTGGTGCAACGAGGGGCTCTCTGGCTCAGCAATTCTTTCAGCCAAGCGACACCAAAACGCCACTTCCAATCCCAGATGCCAGTAACAATGTCAAGCACTGAAAAAACGATCGGTTTGTAACACCATCGGATGGCAGTGCAGGCGCCATTGCACGATTCTGGGCGGATCTGAGGACAACTTAGGACAACCAGAACTCTTGTCTTTTCTGCAGCTTCATTGAAGCCAGTGCTGCTGAAGCTGCAAGCTGTGTAGTGGGTTGTGAAGGCTTGAGGCTGTTTTTGGGGTTGTGCTCCCTAGGCCCAACTTGAATCCAAGATATTTTAAAAAAAGGACGTACCATCTGTTCTGAGCCAACGTAGCGCAGCTCGAATAATTGAACAAACGGGTTGAATTTTTCCCTCGTCCATAAACTATGGCATTCACATGTTCTGTACTTCCAAGGAGAGCATGTCTGTGATGCTATTCTCATGTTCCAGCATGCTGATTCACGCTGCATGACTGGGTGTCCAGCTCTTTCCTCCTTCTTCGCCCTTCTCCACTGTCGCCTTGATGCCAATGGCCAACTTGGTTGGTACCTGCGCAGTGACAAACATCTGCCAACAGCTGCCATGCCGCAGCCACAAGGACCCACCTGTTTGATTCCAACTGCCAGCTTCTTGGTGACCTGCTTGATGCTGCCTCTCGTGGTAGCCATGCTGGATCATGGTGGCATGTGGGCCCATGTGGGCCCATGTGGGCCCATGTGGGCGCAAGTTGCTAATGCATTGCTACATTGCTACTGCACTTCTCATTGCAATGGACCTAGCTGGAACTATGGGCAAACAAAAGTGTCTGGGACGAGCTCCTGATTTATACAGTCTGTAGCAGAGATCACTAGAAATGCAAACGTGATGTAGTTGCTACAGCATTTTGTCAAACACTTGCCTGCAATCTGACCAATGAGCTCGGTCTTTGTGGGGAAGTCCTGCGGCAGAAGGATGTGCGGCTACCCATTGCTGCATCAGGGAAGCATCCTTCTGCAGATTATGTTGAGGGAGCATGAAAGTTGGAAGATATCTTATCACTCGATCCGTGCGGACAAATACATGCAGACCCAAATCTGGATCAATACCAGTCACCTGAGATGGGGATGTAAACATTTGCAGGGAGCCAAACAATCTGTTCACGTTCATCGGGCGGTACCAGGTGTTGACCCACAGCTCTTTGTAGAACCTGCTCACTTCGTGTAGGGTCCTTGAGCTTCAAGACACCAGAGCCATCCAGCACATTCCTGGCTGTGCAAAGTTCGGCGGCGACGGGAACCAAAATGGCACGGAGACTTTTTCCGCACACAAAACTAGAGCTGCACACAGTTTTGTGATTCAAAATTACACACAGAAAACTGAACTGAAAACCGCACATACACATGCA
>VSDK01008557.1:467397-481371 GCA_009767595.1 Symbiodinium kawagutii
AGTGGAGATCAAATGATGTCCCTGTCGACTACGCTAATTACGCAAAAATATCGGATTTGACATCTCACTCAAAGACATCTGAACGTGGGAGCAAATGTGGGTGGGGATGGATCGGGGTGGGTTGGGGTGGATGGGGGTGAGTGTGGGTGGGGGCGTGCCATTTCGAATCACCTTTCTCATGCCATTCCAGGCACAATCCGCATGCCATTTCGATGCCGCGCCCTTCCAAGACCCTTCAGTCGTTCGAAAATGTCAGATTGCCAGTGTCTATTTCAAAACAAATGAGTTGTCATCTGATCTTTGAAACTCCTGGCCCACTTCGCCGAAACAAGCCAGCTACGCCATTCTTCGGACATGATACCACCCACAAGAGGATTCATGTCGTATGTCAGATCCTTACAACAGAAGATGCTTCTCGTGTGATAACGCATGGATGTTTTGCATTGCTGCTGCATAGCCATGGAATGGGATCTGACCCCATATGTGACACAAGAAATACATCAAAATTCTGCAGAACGAGCAAATGGGGAGAACGAGAGAAGAAAGTGTGGAGTCCCATCTGTGGGTCTTACGTCACCTCTTGCCTCCTTGATGGAATCAAGTGTGGCCTCAGTGTAGCGTCTCTCGCTGAAACAAAGTCTCCATCTATACGTCTGTCTTCGGGAACAAAAAAGCAATTGCTTTCAGAGTTCAAGATGAGCCTGCTATTTGCGACAGAACCAACAGGAAGCGAACACAAAGAGAGCCCACCCACTTACCAAAGAGGTGGCTGAATGGTTCTGGTCACTTAGGGATTCTTCAAACAACCCTGCGTGCAGGTTTGAAACCTCAAGACACTCCCCAAATAAAAAACTTATGCAACCCTTTCTGAAGCTCTCCTTTAGACCACCTTCAAGAAATCACCTATCAAGGTGCAGTGCGCTCAAACTGTTTCTCCATCTTGATGTATGCCTGTGCTGCATAGTTGATTTTGAGATCACTTCCACTTGTGAAGCTTATCAATGCGCTTGCTGGTGCACTCAAAAAAGGTTCCAAACTGCCGCAAAGTGTGTCTATCCAAACGAAAGCCACCCACCTGGATTGCAGGCTTGAGATCTCGGTCGCTCTCCACGAAGACGTACCTTTGTTGATTTGGAAAATTAAAACCCTGCACTGTGCAACGAGGAGAGGAAGGAAAGGAAGGGGAGGAAGGAGAGGAAGGAGAGGAAGGAGACGAAGACTGAATGAACTCAAGTGCTAAGCTGCTATCCCCAACAGCATGACAGTTTGTATGCAGAGCCTGTGTGAAGCCCATGTACCTCCTTTTGGATGTATTGATGGTTGAGCTGACCTGCTAGAATCCTACTTTTGTGGTCAGTTGGGGACACCCATCCTGCAAAAAAAGAGGTTCTCTTCCACACTGCCCGTGTCTCAACACTGCACATGACCCATCTGCGACACGTCTTGCACCTAGCACCTGTCATTCCCGCCAAACTGAAACACCTCTTTCATTTATTCCAATCTAAATGCTGCACCAGAACCTCCTGGAACCTGACGTGGATGCTGCACCGAAACCTGACAGAACCCGACCTGCATGCGGCACCCAAACCAGGCTGAACCCGACGTGGTTGCTGAAGCAAAACCTGCCAGAACCTTCCGGAACCTGACGTGGATCTTCACTGGAACCCTGCAGAACCCGAGGTGGATGCTGCGAACGTGCTGGAACTGAGTCTGGGAGCTGCACCGGATCGCACCGGAGCCAATCTGGGCCGAAGGCCCCGTAGCAAACAATGTTTGGCTGTTGGGGAAAAATCAGAACACCTTGGAACTTCACAAAGCATCTGCACTAGAACTCTCCCAAAGTAACAAAGTCTCTGCTGGAACCTCATCGGCTTCACCGGAACCCTCCAAACCTCACCAGGCTGGAACCCTCCAAAACCTTCTCCGGAACCTGGTGCAGCTGCACTGAATCGCAGCCAATCGGGACTAAAGACCTCATAGCAAAGTATTGTTGGGGAACAAAGTATGCCTTGGATCGCTACAAAGCTCAAGTTCAGGCTTTTTAGGCCCTGGCAAGTTGGATCCCACCAAAAGTGGGCCAAGCTGCGCCCACTCAGTGCCCTCCATGGCTTTCCTATCAGGCACGATTGCTTCGGCGCCCTGTTTTTGGCACTCTCATCGTGTCTTCCAGGGCACCCAGGTCAGTTTCTATTTCAGCAGTAAGTAAAAAACGAAGCAGTTTAGGACTCTGTGAATCGCGTGCCTCACCAAGGTGTTCTTGAGGACGCGCACTTTGCAGGTTTGAGGGAAAAGAGCTCGCGCTTCCTCGCACAAGGATTTATGCTCATGCCCAACAGTTTTAGAATGTTTTCGACTGTGTTGCCAGAAGCATAAGGCTTCAAGCAACATGCCTGTGTAGTCTGTCCATCAACTGTCTGTTAGACTCTCAGATTGGAATTTCAACCTTACATCCCAGCGGAAAGCTTCACGACTGTTTTCTGGTGGAGCCAGGCAATACGTCCAGGCTCCTCAACCTCTCTGCCCAGCATGTTGTCCCGGTTGACGGCCATCAACTGAGCCAATATAGATTGCTGAGTGCTGTACAAATCACATGGCTAATAGGTTGGAGGCAATTCTGATGCTCAACAGGATTTACTCAAAGGACACAGCAGGTCGATCATCCAGAACCAACGTCACGAGTGTCGGACAAAGAAGGTCTTCTCAAGTTGCTTCGACAGAGCCTGCTCAACTCCACTGCGGTTGACCGAAGACACCGCAGGTGATCAGTCCACAATCTCTACAAGAGTCGAAACCAAGATCTCATCTGCAAAAGCTTCCAACACATCTTCGAAGCATGGTTGCTTCTTGAGAGACGCAAAGAGACGAGAACTATATTGAAACACAAAAATGGAGCCAAAACCAGAACTCAATAGAGAGAGAGAGAGGGAGAGAGAGAGAAAGAGAGAGAGAGAGAGGGAAAAAGAGAGAGGGGAAGAGAGAGAGAGAGAGAAGAGAAAGAAAGAGAATGAGAGAGAGAGAGAGAGAAAAAGAGAAAAAGAGAGGGAGGGAGAAAGGCTCCCTTGAGATAGGGACCATGCCTTGACCTCGTTGTACCTTCTTGCCATTCCAATGCTAATCTTTGGCCTGCGCGTGCCAAATGGAAACACCTTGAACGGCGCTTTCACTTACTAAGGGTCTAGGGTAAGCTTCACTTGCAAAGATCAGAACCATCCGAGAAGAGCATCTTTGACACCTAACTGGTCAACTGAGTTCATTGATGTCTCAGATTCTGATCTATCTCCACGTGTGCTTCAGGTCGTGTTGAATACAAAGACTCAAAAAGTAAAGAGTGATAGAACTTTGAATGACAAGGCATTCTTGAATACAAATAGAGCATTCATTGCAATGATTTCAGGCAGCAAAACTGACAAGCTCCACTAGTTCACCTCCAGCCCGAGGGCACATCATCCACCCTGAGGCAGTGAATGATGTGTTGCAAAGAATGTACCGAGAAAAAAGTCAGCATTGAGCCATTCAACCAAAAGCTGTTTCATCGAGTGACTCAAGTGGCTCCAATCCATTTAAATGCCAAGCATCGTCAAGGATTCAATCTCTGCCATTGACACTGACCTGAAGAGACGGCTTCCCTTCTGGTGCGCAGAATGCACATGCAAGTTGAATGAAGTGCGAAGACCTGGATGCTACTTGTAGCTCTTTGGTTAGAAACAGAATTCAAATCTAAAAGCTACATAGCATTGCAGAGGATTGTAATCTGTGCATATACGTGTACATATACATATATATATATACATATATACATATGCATGTCATTCCCTGTAGCCCAGCATCATCAGCCCCGCTGCAACTCATCTGCCTTGTGAGCTGTTGACGAGCTTGCCTGCGGCAAGCCGCTGCTGCCTGGTCAATCTCTGGAAAGTCAGAGGCACGTGTGGTCACTGTCACTGCAAACTTAGCAAAATGAGAATTGGACAATGGATTTTTTTTCTAGAATGTAAAAGTCATCTGCAAGTTCAATAGAAAAAATCGGATGATAAACTCTTGGTTTCAGGTCCAGATGAAGAGAAGCACTAGGGGCATAAGGAGCTTAAAGGATGCAAATAGAATTTGTTTTTGCTGTTTGCTCTGCTTTGCAGGTTTATAAGCTGCAAATGCACCTTAGTCAAACTTGACCAAGGCAAAAGCTAGCTCAGCTTGCAAAGATTTAAGGCAACATATGGTGACAAGTTGACAAGTACTCGTAGCGCTACTCATTTGCTTTGTCTTTCTGCCGTTCCCTCAGAGGACAAACTTCCACAAGTGAACTCTTGCCAGGCAGGCCAGAAGTCCTCCCAGCACCAGAGACCTGGGACATCGCAGAGGTCCATTGTCCATGCTGTGCCATGAAAATTCGTGGAAAACTTCGTGATTTCGATTTGGATCAAACCTCCATCGAACCCAACGCTCTACAAATCCTAGACCCCTCGTGAAGCTCCTCAAAATCTACTTCAAGGATGCGTAATTTCGAGAAGCAGCAGCAGCAAGAATGAAGCTGCAAAGCTGGGAAGTGTGAGGACGGGAAGCATGTAAATAGTATGAGCTTGCGAAGGAGCCAATCTGCCCACAAGTGGATGGCATTCTGAGGGGTTGAGTCGGCTGAGCAAGAAAGAATAGCTCCTTTGTACCAACTGTACATTGTAGGAAGATCTGAAGTCTGGCTTCGTTTCACAAAAGCTTGCTTGAGGCTGTTGATTGTTTGAAATGGATCTTAGTCGCAGGAGCGATCTTCAATTTTTGGACACCTTTTCGCGTGTGGTGACTGAAAATTCTAAATGATGAAGCTCTTTTTAGTGCACAGTTCCGAAACGCTTCGAGTCGATCTTTCTCTCTGTTCAAGAGCGACGTGTCCAGAACGCTTCGAGGAGCAAGGGCAGCGCACTCTTTTGGCTTCACAGCGGATCATGTCCAGCAGCTCACGCTGGCGCCCGATCCTACAAGCGCGATTTCGCCTGGCGGGTTGCCAGGGATGGTGGCACCAAAGGCAGAGTCAGGTTCACATTGCAACATTGAAAGTGTACAGTCATCGAACCTGATCACAAAAATTGAGAATGAAAAAGAAGAGACTGCCCAAATGAAAGTGTTATCCTGACCGACCCTGTGCTGGATGTTTTGTGAGTTTTGAGGGTCCTCTTCAGTAGTGCACCTTGACACTCTTGTGAAATCACGATGGGATATTTTTGAATTCTGAGAACCGTATTTCAGCCTGGAGTGTGTGTGTGTGTGTGTCTTGCCCTTTTGTAGCACTTAAACATACTTAAAGCATACAAGCCCTCGGTAAGGCAAATAATTTGGGCAGCCCGTCACTCCTGTACTCGATGAGTTCTGTCCAAATATTTCTGCAAATTGGTGATCAATTCCTAGGCAATTTCAAAGTGCTTGAAGGAGCACAAAAGCTGTGCAATCGTTTCACATCAACTTCACACAGCTTAGTCTACCAAGCCTGAAATGTTGAGTGTAAGTTCGCTTGTGAGACACCAACCTTTGTCTTTTTCGCGTCCAGCTTGTCAGGAAAAATAACCTTGGCAGAACAAAGCACTCGCAACATGTATTCTCCTTTGTCTCCGAAGACGTAAAAACTGCCTTCTCTGATCAAAAAGAGCACCACCTCGAAATGAAGGTGAAGATTCCCTCGCTCTTGGGCCACTTGGGAATTCACCTTTGAAGCAACATCAAATGTTTCAAAGGTAATCAATGAGGTAATGCATCAATCTGCTTCTGCAGCTTCCACAAGAAAAATGGACTGGCCTTCGGCATGCCCTCACCCACCAAAACATGCTGCGACCCGGGTTTCAGCACCTCCAGGCCAAAAAGGCGAGAGCACACAGCAAGTTTGGGAAAGTTGGCGCTGAATCATAACTTCATTATAGTTTCATCAATAGCTCCATCAGTTTGCATCACCAACCATCGATAAACCACACTTCTTCATTTGCTTTGTTGTATCAAGTGTCTCTTCATGGCCCATGTGAATCGTTGAGAGTGTCAGCACTAGGCAGTGTGTTGAATTAAATAGTCTCCAATGCGTAGTCTTCTCCTGCGTGCTTGAATTTTCCTACCGTCCTGTCCAACGACCCTCCTTAACAACTTACATACATCAATCCTAGAGCGTGATTATGGCAAGGATGCAATCGTCATCTCTAGTCAAAGTCACGTGCTTGCTTGCAGGATATGCAGTCATGAGCAGTCAAACCGTGGTCTTTTTAATGCTCAAGTAAGCCCGCTGCACGACAGCAACGGCAAGAAACCATCAAAAAGTATCAATGTGGCATCAAATTTTTGAAATCCAATCAACATCCATAGACGCCATCTCTACTGACCTCGACCGTGAAGGATTTGTAGATGAGTTAAAGATTATACATATACAAAAACATATATTTGCAACTATGTATACTTTAAATATATGTCTCTACATAGAGAGAGATAGAGAGGTAGAAATGCAGAGCCACGGAGCTCTGCTGGTGCCTTGTCTGGTCGTGTTGTGATCGTGCGACCATCGAGGTGCTGAAGCCTTGGCAGCGAATCATCACCTTCTGCCTTTCACCCACGTTGGTGTTGACACAGCTGGTCATCAATCCATGGAGAAGACAAGGCTGAGTCACCTCTCTTACAACAAAAACGACTCTTGCGGCTGGAAGTCTCGAAGAGAATAACACTTTACTCTTGCTCTGCTTTAGCTATGGCTATGTCTCCTGTCGTTGACTTCGAGATTCGATAGGAACACACAAGAAGCTTTGATACATGATACAGTACAGGTCGCAAAACATGGGGCTGTGAATGTTTGGTCCAACACCCGATCTATATGCCGTCCAACTCCCATTGTCCCGGTTTGCCTGATGGTTTCTCCAAGCAAAGCGTCAGAAAGACTGACTTCCACAGCCTGTCATGCATGGCGGAAAAGTCTTGCCTTTCCGTCTCTTCCTGTCCTCTTCTGCTTTGCAATGTGCATCAGAGTGTGTAGGCATAAGGACAAATGTGTCCAATTACATATATAGATATCTGTACAAATAAATGCAGTATAGATATGTATATCATATATATATATATGATATATATATATATATGTACACCATATATACACCATATACCACTACTAATACATACATACGCATTACGTGTGTACACGAGTCCAAGATCTTTCTGGCAGATTGTGCTCAGCTCCTGGCTGTGTGCAAATCATCGCCGAGCCGCTCAAAACGGGAGTGGCGTTTCACCTGGAAATCCAGTGCTGTCGAAGTTGCCATCTGCAACGGCAACACGACCAGTCACCGTGGTCAATCCTGGAGTCAACCCTGGTCACCCTCAAAAATAGCCAGGACCGCCGTGACCACGCAGCGCACATGGTTACATCTCCTGCAAGCGTTGGGAATGCCATCTTAAGCCGTCGTTGTGTGCTCTGGAGCCTGCCATCTGAAGTGTGGCAAGGAAGCAATTGCCTCGGCACAAGCAGAGCTATCAAGTCATATGAAATGGAGAATCTCTAAACTATGAGCATATGAAATCCCACTGCATTCGTTCCACGCTCTCTAGAAGAGGTCAGGCAGGGTGAGAACAAAACGACGAGACAACGGGGCGCTAGTACAACAGCAGCCTAGCATTGCGATTGCAACTCTTCCATGCTTGCACGACCGGCTGTCCTTTTGTTTGGGGCAGGATTATTCGCTTGTTCTCTTGCGAGGTTTGGGTGGGTGTCGCTACAGTTCTGAAAAGCTCGGCAAGTGATCAGAATGTGGTCATTGCGGGCAGGGTTTCAGGGCGTGTCAATTTTGTCGTGCGTCCATGCTTGCACAATGTACTGCACAGTCCATGTCATTCTGCGCCTTGAATTGCTCAGAGATAGTTTGGGAACAAAACATGAAGAGAGATAGAGAGAGAGAGAGAGAGCTTGGCACAGAGAAACGTCAGAAACATGCCGTTCTCATCAACAGGTCTCGTTGACACATTCAGGAGAGACAGCGAAGAACAGGAAAGATATTGAAGGCGAATGCCTAGATGCCTCACACAGCAGAACGGTGAGACTTAGGTCCCTGCCCATCATGCACCCCAACAGGGACTGTGACGGATAGCTCCTGTCACTACTTCATGAGATTAGTCCATGTTCCAAAAACGCTGAAACAGCAACATAAACACCATGCTAGGTGCGATTTGACCAACTGCTCTCGTGCTTCCGCCCTCTATCTCCGGCCTGTAGTTCCTGCAAAGCGGAAGGGGGCACAGTGGCATTGTGAGAAGGAATCTGTAGCACATCAACTCTGTCTTTTCCAAAGGCTCGGCTTCACACATCCAGTCCTGCTGTTTACCGGTGCCTTGACACCGGCTACAGGGTCGACCAAGAAAGCCCCGCCCACGGCAGTGTGAGCAAGCCACTTGCACCTGCAATGCAGAAAAAGATCATGAAAAATGTAGCTGGCCTTGTCGACTGAAATGCATCTAGATGCATCTAGATGAAAAGGAAAAAGTCCAATGACAACCCAAAACGTTCATCTTTGGGTCAAAATGCTTCAAACCGACAACCGAAGGAATGGAGCGTTGCCCTACCTGAAGTGCCTTCTCCCATCCCCGCAAGGCCCCAAGTCCCCAGACCCACTTCCAGAAGGCACAAAGAGCTACACCTGGACCCACAACCTGAAGAGAACCTCCTCCCAGGAAGTCCCCCAGTTGCTGCAGTTGCTCAGGACATGTCTGGCCTGCTGTACAAAACCAGGCCCCGCACGACGATGAAGGGAAAAACCAAAGCCCTGCAGAGCAATGGCCACTCGGCTTCTGACACTTCTTCATTTCTGGCGCGTGATCTGTGTACATCGCTTTAATTGGTAAACTGCCGTTTTCTGAGTTGAATTCATATTGCATTCATCAAGTTCAAAAATGGAGTCATGTGCTCCCAACGCAGAGAATGTCCCGTCCTCGCAACTGGTACAAGGCTCTGAGGCACCATGGCCCTGACAGCTGCTACAAGGCACAGTCCTAGCAGAACAGCTGGCGCAGCTGGCGCGGCTCCGCGAAACGCATGGCTGGACATGTCCCGTGTCCTTGGGATCCGAAGCCTCCGAGAAGTTCCCAGGAAAGCCTCCTCCAAAGTCACGGGAACTTCAACCTGGCCAAGCTGCGAAGCTTCTCTTAAGCAGCAGATAGCTCAGATAGCTCAGATAGCTACATAGCAGCTACAGTACCCGGGCTTCTCTTCATTAAGCGATAGCTTCTCTTCGTGCCCTCAGGACAGTTCCTGCGAGTGTCTTACCGTGCTTATACTCACAAACTGTTCACACAGCTTCTAACATTCTTTACGAATAATGTTGTCTGGCGAACTTAGCTGCTCAGCCTTTGCATGGCAATTGTTTGCAGAGTTGAGCCTCTACAGGCCTCTATATACACTGACTTGACAATCTTTCACAAGCAAAACCTTGTGACATAGAGTTTAGATTACAAAGCCTTTATCTATGCCCTAGTTTCTGAACCTTGGCGAGAGTCGGCAAGAGCATAGACAGGCTGGATGGCCAACAATTTGCTGAAATTTGCTAAATTTCGTACATGTCACATATTCAGTTTGCACCAAGTTTGCATTCATATCACACCTAGATGTTACAATTTTCTGCCCGCAAAACCGCAAACCAAAACAAGGCGCACTTTCCGCAGCTTGACTGATTGAAGGCCTACTTGCTCAGACCGAAGTTAATTGTGTGTATCAGGAAGACAGACCATGTGAACCATTTCATTGATTGATGGGAAAAACACGAAAAGGAATGGCATTGATGACAGGGTTTGGAATGCAATGATGTGCTCTGCGGAATCCAGAGACCTAACAGATTCCATCAGTTTTTTTGCGATTCATCTCGACAATGATGGTGCACGACTAAATAAGCGTATAGTATGTAACATTTGTCCGAGATTCATCCGTTTTAGTATTGCAACTTGTGGCAATGTCATACATTCCATGCATCTCGGACCCTGACCAAGCCAAAAAAACACAAATGTGATGTGTATAAAAATGTTGAAAAATAAGCTTTGGTGCTATCCCCAAGAGCAGGGGCGATCTAGCTTAATAGATCTTCTTGCATCACAACCTTCCGGAAGTTTCCAGGAGCTTACACCTCTCTGACCCGGAACCTTCTAAAACCTTGATCGCCCGACTATAGCTGAAACTTTTCAGAACTTCCTGCAACCTTCGAGAACCTTGATCTGCCAACTGCACCGGAACCTCCCGGAACCTTCTGGAACGTTCGGGAACCTGGGCCTAGCACCACCGGAACACACCGAAGCTTATCTGGGCTGAAGACCCCTAGCTTACGCTGGGGAAAACTGACAATGTTCGTAAAGCCGCGTGAACTGGCAATTCATTGACATGCAACAACTGTTTGAAGAAGACATTGTAACAACATTGTGTATGGTTTCATCATGACAAAAAATTCAGGGGTCTTTGCAGCATCCCCTCATCCCAACCAAGACAAAGTCACCAGGCCTGGCTCGGTCGAGAGCGACCAAACCCAAGCAGATCTGCAAAAGCCGCTGCCGCAACCTCTGTTGCATAAACACACTCCTCTCCGCAACAAGACACTGCATACCAAACAGGCATCAACTTTTGATAGCGGTGGTGAGACAAAAGCCCCGCCCGGCATTTCCTTATTCCTACCAGCGGGATTCCTTCAAGTCGCGAACGCGACTTTAGGATCGCATGATGAAACTTCTTGCAGCCTCGAGAACCCAGGATGTCAAAGAACTCTGCAGGATCTCCTTGGCTTTGCCCGAACATGCGGCTCCGCGTTGGGAGAGCCACACGGAGGTAGAAAGTCTTCAGTTTCTGGTTTCTGGATCATGTGCGCATTTGCAAGACCCAAACTGAGCCGTCGGCTTTCAGGCGTGCGCGACAGGGCAGTTAGTGGCCCCTCAAAAAGGACCCAGCTTGATGCAAACGTGCAAAGCGCAAGTCCAATCCCGTCAGTGCAGTTCGGCCTCTTCCCCAAAGCGATCGTAAACAGCTCGTCGCTCCTAATCCAAACGAAGGGACGAGGTTTCACAAGCGAGACCAAAATGGGAAGTGCAATGCCTTGGAACGAGCCCAAACGGATCCCCAGCTTTGCCCGAGCCCAAACTTCTTTCACTGCCCAGCCCTGTCCGGATTCGAGAGCACTTCATAGGCATGACTCAGCTCCTGCACTGTGAACGCAAGTGCGCCACCGAAGAACAGAGATTCTCGGTGTGGCAACTTAAACAGTCAAATGATAAGAAAGGTATTTCCACATTTCTCTATACTGAAATGTGCATGACCGCTGAGACTATCAGGCTCTGGAAGAGGCTACATCAATTTTTACTACTCCCAAAGAGTTCATGAATCCTAGCCTAAGCTGGGCACCACTACCATTCTCTCATACTTCTTGATTGTACAACAGAGCTCAGAGGTTGCTGGACTTGAAAACCCAGCAACCTTTTCAGCACGTAGAAAGTAGAAATCTTGCGCCTTTGTTGGACCTGCTTGACCAGAAGGGCCATCAGGCTCTAGAAGACGCTACATCAATTTTTACTCCCAAAGTGTTCATGAATCCTAACCTAAGCTGGGCACCACTACCATTCTCTCAGACTTCTTGATTGTACAACAGAGCTCAGAGGTTGCTGGACTTGAAAACCCAGCAACCTTTTCAGCACGTAGAAAGTAGAAATCTTGCGCCTTTGTTGGACCTGCTTGACCAGAAGGGCCATCAGGCTCTAGAAGACGCTACATCAATTTTTACTCCCAAAGTGTTCATGAATCCTAACCTAAGCTGGGCACCACTACCATTCTCTCAGACTTCTTGATTGTACAACAGAGCTCAGAGGTTGCTGGACTTGAAAACCCAGCAACCTTTTCAGCACGTAGAAAGTAGAAATCTTGCGCCTTTGTTGGACCTGCTTGACCAGAAGGGCCATCAGGCTCTAGAAGACGCTACATCAATTTTTACTCCCAAAGTGTTCATGAATCCTAACCTAAGCTGGGCACCACTACCATTCTCTCAGACTTCTTGATTGTACAACAGAGCTCAGAGGTTGCTGGACTTGAAAACCCAGCAACCTTTTCAGCACGTAGAAAGTAGAAATCTTGCGCCTTTGTTGGACCTGCTTGACCAGAAGGGCCATCAGGCTCTAGAAGACGCTACATCAATTTTTACTCCCAAAGTGTTCATGAATCCTAACCTAAGCTGGGCACCACTACCATTCTCTCAGACTTCTTGATTGTACAACAGAGCTCAGAGGTTGCTGGACTTGAAAACCCAGCAACCTTTTCAGCACGTAGAAAGTAGAAATCTTGCGCCTTTGTTGGACCTGCTTGACCAGAAGGGCCATCAGGCTCTAGAAGACGCTACATCAATTTTTACTCCCAAAGTGTTCATGAATCCTAACCTAAGCTGGGCACCACTACCATTCTCTCAGACTTCTTGATTGTACAACAGAGCTCAGAGGTTGCTGGACTTGAAAACCCAGCAACCTTTTCAGCACGTAGAAAGTAGAAATCTTGCGCCTTTGTTGGACCTGCTTGACCAGAAGGGCCATCAGGCTCTAGAAGACGCTACATCAATTTTTACTCCCAAAGTGTTCATGAATCCTAACCTAAGCTGGGCACCACTACCATTCTCTCAGACTTCTTGATTGTACAACAGAGCTCAGAGGTTGCTGGACTTGAAAACCCAGCAACCTTTTCAGCACGTAGAAAGTAGAAATCTTGCGCCTTTGTTGGACCTGCTTGACCAGAAGGGCCATCAGGCTCTAGAAGACGCTACATCAATTTTTACTCCCAAAGTGTTCATGAATCCTAACCTAAGCTGGGCACCACTACCATTCTCTCAGACTTCTTGATTGTACAACAGAGCTCAGAGGTTGCTGGACTTGAAAACCCAGCAACCTTTTCAGCACGTAGAAAGTAGAAATCTTGCGCCTTTGTTGGACCTGCTTGACCAGAAGGGCCATCAGGCTCTAGAAGACGCTACATCAATTTTTACTCCCAAAGTGTTCATGAATCCTAACCTAAGCTGGGCACCACTACCATTCTCTCAGACTTCTTGATTGTACAACAGAGCTCAGAGGTTGCTGGACTTGAAAACCCAGCAACCTTTTCAGCACGTAGAAAGTAGAAATCTTGCGCCTTTGTTGGACCTGCTTGACCAGAAGGGCCATCAGGCTCTAGAAGACGCTACATCAATTTTTACTCCCAAAGTGTTCATGAATCCTAACCTAAGCTGGGCACCACTACCATTCTCTCAGACTTCTTGATTGTACAACAGAGCTCAGAGGTTGCTGGACTTGAAAACCCAGCAACCTTTTCAGCACGTAGAAAGTAGAAATCTTGCGCCTTTGTTGGACCTGCTTGACCAGAAGGGCCATCAGGCTCTAGAAGACGCTACATCAATTTTTACTCCCAAAGTGTTCATGAATCCTAACCTAAGCTGGGCACCACTACCATTCTCTCAGACTTCTTGATTGTACAACAGAGCTCAGAGGTTGCTGGACTTGAAAACCCAGCAACCTTTTCAGCACGTAGAAATAGAAGTATTGCGCCTTTGTTGGACCTGCTTGACCACAAGGGCCATTAGACATCATTAGACTCTAGAAGATGCTGTTGACATTCAGGATGGCTCAAAGATCTGTCCTGGAAGGATTTGGAGTTGCCTCCTCTGTCTGGATGAAGCTTCAAAGCCAAGCGCCTAGCACTACAGAAGTCTTCTGAGAGAAAAAGTGAGAGAAAAATCTAGAAAACAACCTGGAAAATCTTGAAAAATCTGAACAAAATGGGAAAAATCTGGAAGAAGCTGGAAAAATGTGATCTCTGCCTGTAGGAACGCCGAATCTCTTCTTGCGAAGCCTCTGGTTTCACTCCGAGGAGATCATAAAGCTGCGTGCTGGGCATGGCCTGCCTGCGTGGACCACATGACACAGAAAGGAGATGCGAAGTCATTACATGCTCTTCAGATGATACATAGT
>VSDK01008557.1:481381-517169 GCA_009767595.1 Symbiodinium kawagutii
AAATCGGTACATTAGTTACATGATCGTTTCATATCGGTTCACAGGTTTCTTCTGCAAAACGTGAAATCATTGTGCTCCAGCAGCTTTCTAAATTGGTATTTTGATCGTTGCTCAGAGTAGAGCTGCAGCAAGGCCTTGCTCACAACGACGTTTCCATGCGGCATAGGTATGGGAGCATCCTTCTAATCAGTCTGTGCTCGAAAAGTTTGCGGTTTGTCCAGACTGGCGGTCTGTTCGATGAAGCTCAATGATTCAGAATCAAGACACGGGCTGGTATGACATTCGAAGACGTCACATTGGGAATCATACCATCATGACTATCATGTTTTTGCTCCTATGGCAAGAATCTTGGGAGCGTCCACCTGCTTCATGTAAGCTGGATTTGACTCAGTCTAAATATAGACTGCGAAGATGTTGCGGCACATAAAAGCAGCAGCTTGGCTTTGCATGTGCACACACTGGCAATTTACACTTGACAGATCTTGACGGGTTTGTCCAGTCGAGTCTGGACAAATGAAAATCCAAGGGACCAATACATGCATCAGTCCTATGAGAGATGACCTACTTTGCAGAGACACAAGCACATCAGATCCAGCCTAGCTTGCAGTCTCAATCTGTACACATTGAGCTTCCAGCACGCGAGTCATTGAGAAGTCGCTGTGTCCCTGCGTGGGACCTGTTGGAATCAAAGACAGATTTCAAAGAGGTGCAGGCAAATGGCATCCTTCCATTCTATTGTGAAACATAGACAATGAGAAACACATGAGCTGCAAGAAAAAGAAAATCTGCACTGCAAACTCACACCTGACTCTGCCGAAATGATGCGTTTCGTGCTTGTCCGGGGAGCTAAGTCGGTCCTCGGTAATGTCGAGAGCGCAACTGCGTGGAATGACAAGATGTTCAGTAAAATTCAGCAAGTCAAGCTGCTCCTGAGTCCTATGATGTCCTATGATGTCCTATGGCCTGTGACTGAGCTGCTAGCGTTGGCTGCACTGACGGCAGCAAGAAAGCACCAGCGCCTGCACCATGCCACAGCAAGCCACAGCAAGCCACAGCAAGCTCTGTGCATTTCCTCAGTATCCTCAGGAAGTGACCAACGCAAGAGGCCGCAGCCATGGAAAGCATAAGTCTTGCCATCTTCCTGCAGGCTGACATTCCGTCACATCCCTAAACCAACAGTATTCACATCATGATGACTAGCTCCAATTGCAGGCGCAAGATCAGTCTCCAATCAACGCGATCAATCTGCGCCTTTCGGCTGCTCCCGTCACACGTTGTGCCGCGGCCCCTTGAGCCCGGCTGCGATTGTGTGTCAGCGAGCACCTCTTTGGCAACTCCAACAGCCGAATCTGCTTGTTATTGTGCGTTGTAAGATCCCTCGATGTCATTCCTTTCTTCAAAATGATGTCTCATGTCACTATGTAGGATCCGTTTTTGCTTGTAAGTGTCAGATTCTTATCTTAAGGATTGACAATTGTAGCTTCAGCTTCAGCTCTTGACTTTTTTTGCCTCTCAATCTTTGGGCATCAAAAACTCACTACGGCGAGTCCATTGCCTGATGCAACTGGCACACGGTCCACTGTGGTCACTCGCTTGGCCCGTGGCAACTTTGGGGCCAGAACCCAACCACACCAACAGAGGAAAAGTAGAATCTGAGAAATGGACAGCTACATTGGTCTGTTCCATAAGTCCTACTGTCAAAACCAGCGTGTCTTACCCAAGCCTGCGAGAGCCACTACTAAGGGCAATGGAGTCCAGTCACATGGATCTTGACACCCAAATCTGGAACGAAGCCACCGAAGTGACTTTAAGATAAGAAGCAACGACGGCATTTTCTATGACGAAAGAAGCTTCAAGCTTTTTTGCTTCAAGCTTTTCTTTGAGCTTTTTTGAGAAAAGTGGTTTTCACGTTTATTTGGGAGTCACGCCTAGCTAATCTCGGGAAACCGAGTGCAGACTCGAAGCGCTTCGAGCTGCGGCACAAAACATTCGACCAATCTCCTGATGGGCTTGAAGGGGGCCCAAAGTGCTCCATGTTCATTGTATTCATATTGTATTCATTGTTCCAAGTGTGAAATACACAAAGCTTGTCAAAGCTTACAAGAACTGATTTGAATATCGATAGACTTGCTTTGAACGCGTCAGCATTCTTTGCTGCCGAAGCCTGTGACATACCAGGTCTTGCCGGTATGAAAAAACGAAATACTGGCCATGCAATTTTCTGCATTGCCACATCAACCTCATGCAATTGCGCTGAAACTCCAAATGCACAACTTCCATGTTATCAAAGTTTAGGTTACTTTGTCAGAAGGCAAAAGGTTTACCTTTGAAAGACATAAACGACAATCACAAGTCATTGTGACCCCTTGGACCTCAAGGCCTTTGCTTGATCCCAGTTCACTTGGTGCCACGCATTTTCCATTTCACAGCCTGCACACAGTGCGCTTCTCGTGTTTTCACTGCGTCACAGTCAGCTCATCGTTGGTCGCCGAAGTTGTGACACAGTACTCCGCCCATCTGTATGAGTGCATGTAGTCTGTAAATTACGTTCTGTAAATTACGAACTACAACTTATGAATTATATCTTTTGCGTCCTGCTACGCATCATATCATATTACAGTGCCAATCCCGACTTTGAAGAAAAGCATGCCGAGGGTTGGGGCATCCAATTTTCCACAAACAACAGCAGCAACAACAGAAACGAGGACAAGGACATCGGAGGCGACAGCATCAAGAGCGGCAACAAGGACGACAGAAGTGATCCTTTTCCAAGCTTTCTGTTGTCGACTTCTCTGTTGGAGTACGTCCTCAAAATGCCTCGCAGACTTCACTTTGAACATCGAATCTCCGACCGGGGACAGGCCTCCGCATCGGGTATTGGAGAACCGCATTGGCAAAACACAGTTTGGGATGGGAAGCGAAGGGTACATTGGGGGCATGTGGGTTGACGGGTGTGACGAACACTGAAGTAGGCTCGTGGGTGCCGTCACTGCCCTGTGCCCAGGCTAAGCCGGGCTGAAGTTTTCAGCCGCTCAAATCCCGCTGCCAAAAATGTGGAGTCCCAAGAAATCCAAATTTTGAGTCCTAAGGGATCAACAAGATACGAACCGGGGTGTTGAAACTAGGGCGTTTCACTTTATGGCCTTGTCTTGGATTACATGACGTTACATAAAATTGCAATGCCTTGAATTGATACATCAATAAGATTGCATGAATCACATTGCAGTACCTATATACATTAAGATGTGACCAATTCTCTTTTTTGTCCCACTTCGCAGCCTGATTGTTAGATAAAAAGGAAAACATATCCAGTCTAAAACGCCAAACTCCAACATGCCCCAACTCCAAGGCACAGACAGACAAAACCCGGGCCAAACCCCAAGGTGATGCCTGGTAGTTAAGGAGAGAAGTGCTAGGCCAAACCCTCAGAACACTTCCTCCACAAAAATCTCTGTTGCTTCCAGAGTGGAGTTTGCGTTAAGAAACCTGGATTAAACTATAAAACCGGTTTTAGACAAGTTCACCGGAGTAAACGTCTCAGCTTTATTTTCCCTTGGCACTGCGTTTCTGTGCCTTTCCCCTTCCATCAGGACAAGCCCGGGAAGGGGGGGTGGGAGCTTGAGAGAAAAACTACAGGGACACAACCGAATTGCACATCTTAAAATCCGGGGTCGTAAATTCAAAGATGTGACCAATTCTCTTTTTTGTCCCACTTCGCAGCCTGATTGTTAGATAAAAAGGAAAACATATCCAGTCTAAAACGCCAAACTCCAACATGCCCCAACTCCAAGGCACAGACAGACAAAACCCGGGCCAAACCCCAAGGTGATGCCTGGTAGTTAAGGAGAGAAGTGCTAGGCCAAACCCTCAGAACACTTCCTCCACAAAAATCTCTGTTGCTTCCAGAGTGGAGTTTGCGTTAAGAAACCTGGATTAAACTATAAAACCGGTTTTAGACAAGTTCACCGGAGTAAACGTCTCAGCTTTATTTTCCCTTGGCACTGCGTTTCTGTGCCTTTCCATTGCCCCCAGCTCTTCCGCCTTTGGCTGGAGGCTCAAGTTTTTTGAAAACAGGGGATCGGACGGATGCTTCGAAAAATTCAATGAAATGCTTCAAACGGGAATCCTTGACAGGAATAGCCATACTTGCTAGCATAGCCAAACCTTCGTTAAGGTAAATGCGCGCACTCTTTTGAGTGTGCCACCGTCCTTGTACCAGGATCCTATCGAAGCTTTGGTGTTTCTGGAACCAAAAGGTGGCTCCGCCTCGTCTGAGGCTATACGGCCGGAATTGATGCGAATCAATTTTCAAAGCCGAAAGACACTCATTAAAAAGACTTCGCCACTGCTTCGCAGGTGGACAAAGAAACACCTGTCTAGTTTGAGAAAGTTTAAAAGCTTTGACAAGGGCGACGGCTGGCTGGTAGCCAAGAACCACACTTTCGGCAGCTCCATGTCTCTTCCCTCCTTTGGTGAATCCTAAGCTGATCAACACCTGGCGATCTTGGGGGCTAGCCAAGATATCACCCATCTTCAAACCGATGATTTCTCCAGTGCGAAGCATGGAGTAAAATCCAACCAAAAGCGAAATTGCGAAAGCACCATGGCCCTTGAACAAAGACCAGCCCACCATAGCCTGGACCACGTGTTCCGGCAGAGGTGGGGCCCGGTTAGGGACCTCGTTTATGGACCATGTGCGCAGAAGTCGCCATGCACCTGGCAGATTATGACGTAAACTTGGTTGAAGATCCTGTAGGCCTGCCACAGTGTCGTTGGCTTGAGCACGACCAGCTCCTGAACTCCAGAGATGCTCCAGATAATCACAAAGCATAGTATCCAACTGACCCTTAGCTCGTGGTACCTGAAGACCTTCGTCGCGAAGAAAAGAGTAAAAAGCCTGTGTGGCAAGACTGTACCGTCTCCTTGTGCTTGGCTGAACTGTCAATTCCCGTAACGTGCCAAGCCGTCGTCTCTGAGCTGCTCTGTCTTCTGGCGCCGCTGCTTCCAAATACCTCTTACGCGGCATGTCTAAACTTGGTTCGGACACACCGTCCCCATCGGGACGGCTTATCCGCTGGGTTTTGGCTGGTGTGGATGTAACCCCACACCACTTGAGCATTGGCAGCCAGGACAAGAGCATTGAGACGGGCTAATGGGCGTCGCAGCTTACGGGAACTGCTGCGGCCACGGCACAGGGAATGTAGGCAGACAAGGCTGTCTGTAAGGTGAATCATCCGGCAGTTGTGATGGAGTTTATGCTCGAGCCGCCACCTCAGCGAAGTGACTATGGCCCGCAACTCCAGGGCGTTGATGTGTTCATTGCCATGAACCCATCGCCATCCAGCAACCGTCTTCCACCTCCATAATCTTCCGGGCACGCTTGCGCGAATCCTGCGGTACTTGACCATCTGAGAAGAAGGGGTGGTAAGAAGGATGTCCTCACCCTTCACAGAGATGAGGTTTGCCAACTTAAAAGCCAGCATCTGTCGATGTTCAGTAGTAAAAGTGCGGCGCGGGTTTAAAGGCAATCGAGCAAGACGGCCTTGTACCATACCATCTCGAAAAGGGCGAAACCGATCCAAGATGTCCTGAGAGGTCATCGTTGGTAGCCATCCAACGGACCAAAACAAAGGGGCGAGCAGACAAGCAATGACCGGCACGGCCCACGAGTTGCCCACCAGGGTGAGCCGCACATCGTTGTAGTCGGAGTTTCTCTTTTGCTGTTTGTTGACACAGTCCGCGGTGAAGCCAGGGGGAAACCCCATCATCACTTCGCGTTCTTCGATATCCGGGATGCGGAGCTCATTTCTCTTGTTGGCAAGACAGTGGGCATCCCTATATTGATAAGGCGGGAAACGGTAAAGGTCAGACCTCCACCGTGCAACTTCGGTATCGGAACATTGTTGAAGTCCGGCAGGTTTGCGCCCTGGCGAACTGCGTGGGCGACTGGTGGTAAACGTTGGAAAGGGACTGTGTGGATCCACCTTGATCCATCCCCCACGTACCAACTCAGTCAGAGGCTGATGTCCGTCAAGCTTCAAAGTAGCAACTGTACCAGACTCATCCAAAGAATAGCCGTGACCCTGCATGATCTCCCATGATAGCCAGTACAAGCGAGGGCGGTGACACCACATGAAGCAACCCGCATCACAGCGGAGTGGTGTTTCACCTATCCCTTCGCTCATGATGGTGCGGTCCCCCTCGTCCACGGAAGCCACAGACTCCATGAGGGTGCGCACCGGGCACCAGCAAAACTCAGCTTTGACGAGATCGCGAATGCGAGGTACGTGACTGAACAGGTTTGAGCGTTCATCTCGAAGAGCACCCTTGCGGTCGCAGTTTAAGCCGGATACACCTTGGCACGGTGGCCCTGCTCCAATGACCACCATGCTACATTGGGAAAACAGCCCTCTCCAAGACCGGACCATCTCAACAGTGACCTCAGCAACGTTGTTGACCGTGACACTGCCGGGAAAGTGCGCCTCGACCACTCGCTGCGCGCAACTGTTGACCTCCACAGAGATATGTCCCAGCACCGGGATCCCCAAAGCGTCCAGCGCAACACGCAACGCTCCGATGCCATCGAACAATCCGATGGAGAGCACGCCACCCACATCGCTTGGGCCAGGGACTTCGCCCCGCAAGCCTCCTTTTGCGACCTCAACACCCTGATGGGTCAGCCCAATGCTGGCGCACAGGCCGCCACCACTCGAAGAGGCGTCGCTGCAAGTGACCTGCTCATGGACGTCAAGCCGAAAGTCAATGCGAGCAAGCGGCAACAAGCCCATCAAGCGGAACAGTTCCAAAGAGCAATCCTCGGGGGTTGTCTTCCAACACAACTCCCGTCCAGCGAAGGACTCGATGTGTGCCCAGACTCTATTGAGACTGCCAAGGAGGGGTCTGCGAAACATGGTGACATAGACAAGTCCTCCACAAACAACCTGCCATTGTTTCATAGTCCCAGCGCTCTGTCCACCCAAAAGGTAGGCAAGTCCCAAATACTTGGCCAACTTCTCGTCACGGGGCGCTGCGTATCCTTCAACTCCATCGACGGTGGCCCCTTGGACCTCACACCGTCGGGAGCGGGACACACTCTTCTTGGTGTTGCGTGGCACCTGCCATACTTCATATTCCCCACGAAGCGAGGCCACTCCAGCAGGCAGGGTACCTTCCAACTCCACCATTTGCGTCGCTTCCACTCGCTCCAAGAGGTCAAAGTTGTCGAGGTAAACCCTCCACGAAGGGTTGCCGACAGTGAAGGGCTGGTCCTTCCTCAACTCACACTCAGGCCTGTTGACTTCATCCCCTGACCGGAGAGCTCCCCAACTTACAAGGTTTCTATGCACGTGCTGTGCGAGAGAAACGGAGTTCAAGAAACCCATTGGCAGAACTCGAGACGCCAGGTAAACCTGCTCACCACGCATGTCGTCAGGCACCAGCTGGTCCGGCACAGGTTTGTTGAAAGCCAAAAACTGCCACCACTCCTGTGGCACAGCCATGGTGTAAAAGAAGCACCGAACATCCTCCGAACTTACGAGCAAGTTCTCGGAGGGTTGTAAGAAAAATGGATTCATAGAACCCCACGAGGGCAATGTATCAACATCGCCTTTCATGGGGGAGCAAATCATGTTTAACGGGATCAAGTTCATGATCAACCGAAACACTTCCGCTCCGGATTCGCTCCATTCATCTTTGGTGACCCCAAAGAGCCCGTTTAGAAGAGGCCCATCACGAGTATGAAAAATCTCAGACTCCCTAAGGTAGACACACACACCAGTTGTAACCAGGCCGGTACATACAGCACCCCAATCATCATCATCCACCATAACCCGCGGTCTGGGCAACTCAGGCCACTCCCGTTCGGGCTTGAGGTATGAAGAGAAGTTCTCAACATAGTGTTTACTACCCAATGTACAGACATCATCAAGAGGTACCTTTCCGATTTCCAAAGGAAGCGCAGGGTGTATATTATCCCACTTGAAGCGACGAGCCACTCGGACTTCGTCCCCTTTATAGTCCACGGAACGGGTGCTAAAAAGGTTGCTCCAGTTGGACACCGGTACCACAGCAGTCAAAGTACAAAAACGTCTGACATCCTTGTAAAGACTCGCAATGCAACTTCGTTGAGCTTCATTTATCAATCCATCATAGAATAAATCATCTCCCCATAGAGAGTTCAAAGATAACACCACACAAAGCAACCATGCCATCTCATCATCCGATTGTAGGGGAACCAGTGACGACAGCGTACTCCTAGAGGTGGGTAAGGGGAAAATGGCGGTCTTCTCCTTCTTACCCTTGGTCTTGCTGCGAAGTGGTAAAACCTCTAGGATCTTGGTCAACACAAAAATTCCCGAACCCCCCAAACTAAGCCCATCCACACGGTCAAGCTCCAAGTGCTTTTTCCTCGGACCACACAGGCTGGGTGAAGAATCCGTCGGCTGGCCATGGAGGTTGGCAGCTAGGTCGGTCGACCCTGCTTTGACCTCAGGACCGCAGTCGCCAGCTGTCGTGTTCCTGCCCGTGGTTGTCCAGGATGGCGAAGCTTTTGGTGGAAAATCACGGCCACTAAAAAAGCGGCCTTCTGTACCAGAGCCATCGACATGACGGCCCTCTTCATCCTCATCACCAGGTTTCGGGCCCTGTTCTTTCTCCTCCGCAACTTTCAGGATCCAGCTCCCTTTGCAGGAGCCTCGTCTCTCTTCTTCCATTGCGACCCTCGGGGATTCTCCCCTTTCTTTCCTCCCTTCTCTCCTTTCCTCTGCTCGTCCTTGGTGTTGCCCTTTGACTTTCCCTTCTGACTCAGGTTCTGCGCATTCGCCCGGCCCTCCGGTTGCCCAGCCAGGTATCTGGTGCGAGAGTCTTGGTAAACATCTCGCTGGGCTTGCTTGACCTCCGTAGGCCCGGCCAGCTGCTGATGTTCCGGAGCCAACAGCTCCATCCTTTGTGACACCGTCCAGTGGGTGCCACTCAAGGTGCTCTCCGAAGCCTTCAGCCTCTGTGTCACCAGGTCGGCACACTGTGCCGGTTTCCCACCCTGCAGAAGATCGAGAGCTGCGCTCAGCGTCATCAGCTCCCGCATCTGCGGGCCAGCACACTTGCCCTGCAGTACCTGGCGGAAGTACATCATGGCTACACCTTGGGATGAGAGAGTGTCCGACTCCATCCCCAGGCCCATCAACAGGGCGCTTTGCATCTGGCTCTGTGCCTCTGCCGCTAGCGCTCCCGGGAATTTGTCGGCCAAGGCCTTCAGCTCTGAGCCTTGTGCAAACAAGCCCTCCGACATCCTCCCTCCTTTGGAGCTGCTGCTGCTGCTGCCACTTCCGTCCTCTGAACTGGAGCTGGTGCTCTTCGACTTCCTCTTCTTCACAAACCTCCTGGCTGCTCGGGCTACCCTGGATCGGACCTTTTCCGCCGGGTCGAGCCCGGTCCCTCCGAAGAGCTGCTTCTTCGACTTCACACTCGCGAGCTTTGGCTGCCTCCCATCGAGGGAGGCCTTGGCCTCTGACCCATCCTCCTGGGACTCTTTCTTCTTCTTTTTCTTTGACTTCTCCTTCGCCTCCTTCTTCTCCTTGCCCTCTTTCTTGGATGTCTTTGCCTTCTTGTCTTTCTTTTCCTCTTTCGAGTCTTGCACTCGCTCTTCTGCTTTCTTCAGCTTCTCTCGCAGTTCTTTCAGTTCGTCCTCTGGGGGACTGGCCGTCATGACCTTCTCCAGGTTGTTGATCCAGGCCTCTTCCACCTCGATGGATCCTCCCTTCCGGACACGTCCACCGTGGAGAAGTCCTTCGCCTGTCTCCTCGTGGCTGCATCCTGCCTCGCACCGATGGATCCTCAGGGTGATCGAGGGATTCCCTGATTGAAGTTGGAGGACTCCTTCCAAGGTCGTCCCCACTGGCTTGAAGAGGACGTAGATGTGGTCTCCTTTCACCTCTGAGCCGACCACCTGACCTGCTAACTTGCCTTGTCGATGGTAATACACCACCTCTTCCATAACCACCAACTTCTCCTTCATCAAGGCCTCGATGGAAATGTCCTTGAGCAACACCGTATGGCCCCTCTGCCACAGCTCCATGTGATCTGGGGCTACCTCCACTCTCTCGTCGGCAGGCTGCCGGCCACAACGGGGGATCCTCCTCCCCGGGGTGGGGCTTTTGCCATAGCCAAACCTCTTCCTCTGGCTCGTCCCAGTATGCCTGCTCTTGCTTTCCCTTTTGCTTTGGCCTTCGCATGTCCGCGGGCCTTTGCTGCACCTTTCACCTTCGCTTTGGGAGCCATCGCTTCTGCTCCTTCTTCTGCTCCTTGACGTTCTTCCAGTAATCCACACCACGCTTGTAGTGCGCTGCTCCTCTGAACCGGCTGGTCCCTGGAGACCTCTCTCCTCGCCTTTCCTCTCTACCTCTTTCTTCTCCTTTGCTCTTCCGTGGGGGTTCGACTGGTTCAGGTGGCCTCTTGCTACCCGCCAGTATCGGTCCTCCCTTGTAGTCTCTTCCTGCACTACCTCGCAAGGTAATGGTAGACAACCCGTGTCTCTCTGGCGATCTTGACACCTCCTCCGCTCTAGGGGTGCTCTTCCTTCGCGCAAGCTCCTCTCGAGGTTCTTGGTATCCACTGGCCTTTGACTTCCTCCTTGCTTCGGGACTCTCCTCTCCAGAGTCTGACTCCGACCGCGACTCCTCCGGCGGTTTCGAAGCTCCTTCTCTTGCCTTATCCTTGGCAGTGGAGGGCGACCTGCTCCTTGGCTTTCTCCTCGCTTTCTTCCTTCCCTCTCTCTTCTTCTTCTCCTTCTTTGGCTTGGCTGTCTCTCTGGATCCTGTTGCGGCGCTATCTTTCTTCTTTCCGTCGTGTCTGGGCTCTTCCTCCTTAGGCTTCCCTCCTTCTTCCAAAGGCCACCTACCAAGTTCAGGCTCTTTGCCCGCTTGGCCTTCAGTGGCGTGGTTGGTTGGACCAAAGGGTCCAGAGACTGCACCCTCAGCTAAGTCCGCGACGACACCGGCCACCTCCCTCAGAGAAGTGAGCAGCGCGTGCTCGTGCCCTGGGCTCAGGTTCCCACTCTGCAATAGGTTACCTATGCGGAAGTAGGTACGGCACACCTTGCACGTTGGGACTCCACTGAAAACCTTGCAGTGGGTGCAACTCATCCAACCCGAGCTTGAGAGAAAAACTACAGGGACACAACCGAATTGCACATCTTAAAATCCGGGGTCGTAAATTCATATATGAGCTGCCACCCAAATTAATAAACAAACAAGGAACATCTTCATAGGCTTCGTCTTTGGGCGCCCAGCTTCTTTCTTAGATGCGGCTTCGTCTTGCAGGGTCTCTCACATACATTTCATACCATTACACGGCGTCACATTCGATTACATACGCTCTGATACCATTGTACCTATTGCATTTCTCGACTGCCAACAGTACATGATAAAATATGCATTGTATTATTTGGATTGCATGTCATACATTCATATATGCATATATAGATACAAGCATATCCTAGCATTTCAATAGAATAGCATGGGATAGCATGACATAATATGACACAATGCACATAACATCACATCAGATTGCCATACAGTACAATGCGTGAGATTATACTGCCTTACATTGCAATACATTACTGTACTTTACTTGCATACGCAATACAAGCAAATACACGTACTGTAGATACAATCACATGCGCACGCAAACATGTGCATACACATACAAATACAGTCGCAAATACATACAGTACGGTACTTACAAAACATGCATGCGTGCATACATGCCTAACTACGGACAGAGACACATACATTCATGATTCAGTGATATGTCATTTAGATACTATCCACCCCAAAATGCATCAGAAGATAGCGTACCTTGTAATCCTGCAAGTAAAACGACATAGGGAATTGTTTTGCAACATCATTGAACATAACAGAAGATGAGATAGCATGACATATCATCCGATGCAAATACAAAATCATACAGGGCAAATTGTACTGAAGGATGAGATGGCATAAGTTCTCCATAGCATGACATAGCATGACACAATACAACGTAAGACAGCACTTCACATAACATATTATAGTTAATATAGTTTTCACGACATCTCATACTGTACCATGCATACGTATCTAGATTAATTGCATACATGGCCCATGCGGTCAACAAGCAATCAGGAAAGGAGGAAGGTTGCAAATACCCTCTAAAATCACCGATCTGCGCACCTCTTTGTTTGGGAGTTTTTCATGATACAGCACCTCACTTCACACGGGTCCATGCTAAACTGCTTCAAGAGCATTCCATCCAGCTGTACAATGAATGCAGTCAAAACAAGGGCAAAATGGTTGGTTTAGTGAAACATGCATTGGAAAATCTATTGCAACACACATTGCATAGTAGAATCTTTGCGCATCCAAGAAGCCGCTTGTGCTTCCAATCATGAAGCACCATGGCAGTGCAGGCAAGCAGAGGATTTTCTTAACCAGGGGTCATGAGTCCACAGGCTTTTTTGACAAAAATGTAGCTGTTCGAGGTGGAACAACAATGCCAAATATGCCACAAAAATGCACTATGCCATTGTTTGTTGCTAAATTGTGCTGGGCTTCCAGGAAAGTGCTGTGTAAGCGCGTTTTTTTTTGTACGAGAAATCCTCTGCTAACCACCAGCAAGCGATAGCAAGTGCAAGCACCTGGCAGCAAGTTCAAACATCCGAAGACCTGTGCATCCACTGGGTGAGACTTGGGAAGTTGCTGCGCCTTCAAAGTGCACGCCTTGGTCGACGAGGTCCTGACCAGTTTGCACCCGTAGCGATCAGAAATCCACTTTCTTTCTGACCAAAGACCTCTACTTTCTTTGCAGCAAACCAACGCTTGCAGTGCTTGCAATGCTTGCAAGCCAATCGAAACTATAAGAGAAGGGCTGCAAGGCCATCCAAACAGGAAATTGAAGCTCAGTTTCTACCCTGCCTCCGTCCCTTTCTGCTGGCATCTCTGTTTGCACCTGTGACACGACTGATATGTGTCTAGGCCTTTGGGGACGTAGAATGTCTCTGGCAACCTGGATCACACTGGTCGGATTCTTGGTGGACCTTCAGTCTTCTGAACAATTCAGGAGCACCATCATGTTCACTTTACAGTTCATCATCCTTCAGCGCCATTGGCGAAAATGCCATTAAGATCCATCGAGCTTCTGCATCGGTGTCATCAACAGGTCAATAAGCCCGTCTGAAATCTTCCAAAAATCAAGACCATATCAAGGCCTGCGTTCTGGGGCCTGAGAAAAAACTTCGGAACCTGGAAACCCAGTTCTTGGAAGTCCTGACTTTGACTACTGGAGCCTCCGACCTGGCCTGGAACCCACCTCTGGAGCCTTGAAAATCGTCGCACTTCTTGGGACCTGAGGCCTCACCCTTTGGAGCTAACCCTGGAACCTCCCCTAGGCTTCAGCATTTACTTTTTCCCATCCCTGAAAGCAGTCAACTCAAACGCCACAGCGCTAGCACTCACTTGGAAACCCATTTCCAAGTGCGCAAAATTGCACAGTCGTCCCATCATGGGGGCACTTGTTGACAAATCCATGGAACTGCCTTGGCTGCGGCGTTCTAGAGCCCTCATGTTGCACCACCAAAAACCAAATACCACAGAAGCAGCCCCGGCACCTGTGGCTGTGGACGCCTGTGCCTGCAAGGATCGAGAACTGGCACTGGCAAACTCTGCTTGGTTAGGCAAAAACCCAAAATAACAAGCAGTTCATCGACAAGAACCCAAGCAATGCGGCAAAGGTTCAACGGAGTCCATGATTCAGTTTGCCTGGAGACTGGGCTACCTTGTTTCAGTGCACCATGCCCGTGAGCATTAGGACGATCGCTTCCTGGCTAAGGATTCCAAGAATTCCAAGAACTCCAAGATGTGAACGCCAGAAGTGCTCCTGTAGATGTGCGATGCTGCACAGGAGGCGCCGGGAAGCTCTCGTAGCCTCTTGCAGCTTCACCACCTTTGGCGCTGCGAAGCTGCAGTAAATACGGGGTGAACTCTGTAGCACCAACGGCCTGGCAGTGAGAACCTCCGCAATTCGCGCAAGTCGTTCCTGAGATGACCATATCATGCAGTTAGACAGATCCATGATGACTAGAGATGACTAGGGTATGTTTACTTGGAGTAGATTAATATGCGCCCTTTGTACAAAGATGATGAATCATACATTCCATCTTCAGGCGCAACCAATCACAACTCAAAAACATCCCTTGAGGATTGCACTTACAAATGTTTTCTGGATCTGAGATCTGTGCGAGTCTCGAAGATCTCGAAAATCTGGAGAGATGCCTGGAGATGGTCTCAACAACATTTTCTCAATGCAAGTCCTTGCAAGTGGGCGAGACCTAGAACTGGTTCAAGAATGGCCAAGGGTCTTCTAGTCTCTTTTGCCTTACTACATTTTGCGTACAGTGCTTCTTTTGATGTTAGTCAAATGATTTCATTTGGGAACGCGCGTCTGAGTCAGCTTGGTGGCTTTGATACACTGATGCTTGAAGGCGCAAATGACAAATGGAAAGTTCAAAATGCTTAATATTTTGAATATACTATTTTCAGAGTATCTATTTTTTAGTATAAAATACATATATATATATACATAAAACTGTCTTCAAAAAGCTTTATCCTTTGAAGAGTTTGAAGATGGACCTTGTCGTTTTGAGAACCGCGCCATGCTTGGTTTGGTCAGCCCCAGGAGTGTCAAGTCTGGGGTTACGGTTGGGAGGGATACGGAGGTAGATAGCATTGCATTCTTTTCAGGTTTTGATTTTTATTCCTTCAGGCTGGTCAGACTTTCATGAAACTTACGCGATGGAACTCATTCCAGCTCTTTTCTTGGAAGACCGGCGGGCAAAAAAAACAAGACTGAAGTGATTCATCTAATGTTCAACCAGGCCAATACATTCCACAATTAACTTTGGCGCTTCATTTTTGCGCAGATCTCAGTTTCACAATCTCTGGCTGTTGCAGACTGCAAAGCTTGTTGATGTTCGTGCCAGAGCTGAGTAGGTGAATCCATTTTGGGATCTTGACACTTTGCCAGACTTTGTCAACCTCAAGCTACTCCTTACCTCAACACCACCGGTGACCTGGTGCAGCTGATGTAACTGTTGCCCATTGTGCCCGCCTCCATTGATCTCTTTCCGGTGCCTGCGAGGTACCTGTGCAAGCATTTCAGGGCCCCAAGCCATAGCAACGGAGGCACCAGGCCTGACTTCTCCAATGCCATTCTCCACTTGAGGTTTGAGAACCCTCAGAACTCCGGGCCTGAAGAGAACACGTCACGGGGTCTTTTGTCTACCATCAAACCACAGACACGCACAAACATCCACAGAGCCTGCCCAGGAAGAACAGGTTTGCTGGGATTTTCCCTGCAGACCCGCTCATGGGAGCCCCAGAAAGGCAGGCGGTTCCTCAAAGCGACAAGGCGATCTTCAGATTCCTAAATGAGATCCTAGTGACCTTTTTCATCCTTTTTCCATAGTTTTCAGGGGTGAATGGCTCTGAGGATAGGACGAGCTCTTGTGCTGACCCTTTTTTGTCACGCACCTCAATTCTCAACTGCAGTGTTCGCGGTGTGCAATGGAAATTCAACAAACTTCAAAGCAGCATGTGACTTTGCCAATTTCAATAGAAAAAAGAGCCGAGACCCGTACGGTCTGCAGCACCAGTAGCATGGAACAATTTCGTCCGCAGCGTATGCAACTGAAAGTCGGTCAAAGTGGTGCTCGTGCATATGAAGCCTGGAAGCAGATGTCTGATGGTCATGTTTGCAACTATACGTTTATTCTATGGCCGTGCCCCTGTATACATACATACGCTACGCTACTCTACGCTACACGACACGATGGGACGCGACACGACACGACGCGACACGACACGAGACGACACGACATGACAAGGCGTGACTGATGTGATGTGACGTGACATGGGGTAACGTGACGTGACATGAAATGACACACATACATGTGTGCATAACGTTTATGTACATATCTACGCGGGACATGTGTATACAAATCTTACGCTGCACATGATACACATATGTATATATGTATATAGGTATTATACCCGGCACATCAAGTTGCATATTTCGTCTTGTGCTGACAGGCACCAAAAGGGCTGCTGTGCCCAGCAAATCTGGACCCTACTGATTTCTCAACAAGCAAACTGGCCTGAATTACTCTAGAGTGATTCCCTAGTTTTTCTAAAATGCCTAAAGTCAGAGTCACTGGGTATTTCATAGCCAGCCCCTTTGCAACTTGATCAAGATGGTGAAACCCAAACACCTTGACTGACTGACTGACTGACTGATTGATTGATTGATTGATTGATTGATTGATTGATTGAGTGACTGATTGATTGATTGCTTGGTCTCTTGGTAAAGGCAGGAAAAGATGCAGTGGACACATTCCTCGTACATACATACATACATACATACATACATACATACATACATACATACATACATACATACATACATACATACATACATACATACATACATACAGACAGACAGACAGACAGACAGATATACATGCTAGCCCCCCCAAGATCCATCTTTGCCAGCAGATGGTTGAGATACATGTGTTGTTTTAGTTTGACTATGCTTATTTCACCACGGCCTGACTATTCAAAGATATCTTACTTGATTCTGACCTTTATCCGGTCTATTTATTCATAATTTCATATTTACATATGATATCTGTCTTATTTAAATAATGTTGCCATCTTTGTGTTTCATTTGATTGTGGTTTGTTGAATTACACCCCACTTCATTCTGCTCTATTTAATTGTTGTCAATTATTCATGGTCTATATAAATTTGCTTCCCTATATTTAGCCTATTGGACTATGCCTTATTACATTATAACCTGCTCGTGCACTATCTGATTATTTCTAAGTAATCAGATTTTGATTAATAATGACCTATCTTTGATTATGTTTTATCTAATTATGCCCTATATTTACCACATTTGTAATGATGAAAACCTTTGTAATCATAGCTTGGTGGTGCCATACTGGAAAGACAATAAAATACACATATTTGACTTACACAGATTGTGCTGTACATTTCAGAATGTTCATGGGGATTATTTGATGATTTCCTATTTATGCACTGTGTCCTAACTGTGCGTTATTTGGTTGCGCCCTGTTCAATAAATTAATTACGCATAATTACGCCCTATTTGATTATAGTCTACTTATTGTTGCTCTACTTTATTGCATTCTGTTGACCTATGGCCTCTTCAAAGATGCTGTCCTACATTTGGCCTAGCTAGTAATGCCCTATGGCATCATAGCCTGACTGTGGTCTAGTTGTTAATTTCCCATGTAATTATGCCTTATGACCTGTTTTTGGTCTTGCTTTGTGCAGTTATACCTTATATGTACCTTATTTACCATGCTTAAAGCCTATTTAGTAATGGCTTCACAGTGCCACACTAGAGCATAATTGAATATACTACAATTCAATATCCCACTTGGAGACATAAATAATGGTCCAATGCAAGATTCAATATGGTAAAAGCAGATAGTGATAACAACAAATGGAGAATAAAATAGAGCATATATGAGTCATATTGAAACTAGGAGATTCTTAAATAGGCCAAAACATTGGACAAAATTGCACACAATATGTTTGATTATAAGCAAACTGAATAGAGCATGGCTAAATGAGACATGTTTGAATCTTGAATAAAAATATAGTAATCATACATGATAAATCCCAATAAATGATGTATTTGCTAATACTCTATTGTTTCATGCCCTACCTCTACCATATATGTGCGTTGTTTAATTATGCTTAATATATTTGCTATTGAAAAAATGGTCATTTGGAGGGGGGTAGCTATATGTTACCTCAAAAGATAGAATGCTACCTAGCTAAATTGTTGGAAAAATTGCAATTTCATTCTAAGTCCCAGGGCTGGGTTCAAAGATTAGAAAGACATTCTTTGAATGCAAGCCGCAGATTCAAAGATTCAAAGAGGATGCATTCTTTGGGTGAAGAATGCATTCTTACTAAATCCAGAATCCATGATTGCACAGCAGTCTTGAAATGCATCTTGGATCGCTAGCTATGGTTTCCATGTGTTAGTTGAAGGTGAGCACCAAACCTTCAACCAACAAATGGGAACAATAGCCAGAAATCCAAGATGCATTGCAAGACTTCTATGCAATCTTGGATCAGGTGCCGAAGCCATAGGCTGCAGTTCTCAAGACTATATCTGTAAAACTTCAGCAAGAATTGTGGCAGCCGAAAACCAGAAGCTTTGCTGCATTCTAAGCACACAAAAATTACGAGCCAAGTGGCTGACGCTGATTTGCTGGTGTTGGTAGGGGGCCAGAATCATGTGACTATTTGCCTGCTAGCTACGTGTTGTGCACGTCAAAAAATATAACAAATGGAAATAGCCCTCAACTGCTTGGGAAAAATATCTCTCTTGAAAAAGGTAGACATCTTCTCTCAGAATCAAGACCCATCAAGACCTCCATTGCTCGAAAGAGCCCAGGACCCGGTTTTCCGCTTCACCTCCAACGCAGGAGATTCCAGAGCAATGGCATGAGTGATTGTGGCAGTTATTTTTGGAGAATGTGTTCTAAAGTATTTCAATTCTACAGTGTGCAGGCAAAGCATCCCAAAAGTTGCACACGAGATTGTATCAAATGTCACAGTGCAACGGCTTCATGCAGTGCAGCCTTCTCGGTTCATTCCCCAACCTCAGACAGTCTGGGATATGGGATATAGCAGTTCATCTGACTGATCTATATGACGCCCGAAGGGGTGCTTGTCAGTTCCCAGTTTTGTTCCGTCACTTCCAAAACATCTGGTCTGAGGAAAAGTCATTGCAATTCCAAGTATCACAAATGCTCTGCCTTTGACTACCTTTGTTCCGCTTGGCTCCAAGCACCATGGACACCAACACACCTCGTCCAGTTTTGAAAAAGCAGGTGAAAAGATCATAGAATCATGATGAATCATTGAGGTAAGATTCTGTAAGATGGAGAACAGAAAAAGGATCAACTGAGACCCATTTTGGAAAGGCTCAACTGGTCTCAGTTTGTTGCCTCCTCCGGTGCAGCAGGTGAAGAGGGGATGGAAGTTCGTTCTGAGTCCTTGGAAGATGTGAAAGTTGACCAACAACGAGTGGCCCAGCTATGCTGAGCTCTGTGAGAACTCCCCAACTGAGGAGGGAGCCTCCTTCACAACTTCCTTTGGCCTTATTTTTGCTTGTGCTTTTTGCTGTAGTCACTGCCAGTGTTTCTAAACGATAGGAAAATCAATCCAGTAAATCGAAAAACACAAAATGAAAGTGAAAAGTAAATCACGTGAGCCATTCACATCAGATTTTCGCATCCTGGCAATGTCAAACATTGAAATCCATCTCACCTGGCGCCATTGGAATGAAGCAGCTCGTCCCCAGACCTTCGATTTTGTATCCTGACGATTTTCGGCGCAAGCTGCCTGAACTGAATCTTTGCCTTCGAATGTCTTGGAAGCATTTGGAAATAATTAGTTGAAATTTGAAGCATTTGGTCCTCGCAACAGCTTCACTGTGGGGTGGACGTGGCCTCAGTTTCTCTGTGGTCAGTGAAATCCCAGGGACCTGCTCAGGCTGAAAGCCACCAAGGTAGCTATATTCACATCGTACAGTGCGTTGGAAGCGTCAAGACGACCACAACACCAGATTTCACACGGTCTCGAAATGTGATATTCTTAGGAAACATCACATTGCTACTTTGGTGCCACGGCCGGTCGCAAAAACAGCAGCAGGTACAGTAACATCTTCGGTACAGGCGGCTTTGTGAAAGGTATGCCCACCATTTCAGACATCCAAGCCGGTACTTATGCCCAGAAATTGTCCATCACCAAAATTGCAAAGCTACCATGGCAACCTTTCATGCAGGGTGAAGCAAAGAAAAATATAGACTCCACAGCAGCTCCAATGTGTAAAAGGCCAAGGCGGACCACTGAGTATCCTCCTGGATCAATCCATGTAAAACCACTACATTTGTCCAAGTGGAACCTCAAGCTCTGGGGGCAAAACACTTCGTTCACAACTGGAATCTTGTCACTTAATGCCTGAAAACAGGTCAGCAGGGCCACGCTCAGCCAGTTCAGCACTTGATTATCTATAAACGTTTGAATGTACAATTTCCATGCACCATCCGTCGAAGCAGGAGACGCCTCTTCTTTAGGCCTGATCTCAACGGTCTCCTTTGGCCATTGCCTGGGCAAACCCTCAATAGAACAAAGAATCTGCAGGGTCAAATGGGAGCCAGAAAACCGTGTCTAGTAGTCCACCACTACAGAGAAATCTCGAATGTGTTGTGCATAGCTTCAACCACCAAAACAGCAATCTGGCAAACAAAAACCAACCACCACTATTCCTTGGATTTGTTGAGTCTGACAGAGAGCAGAATCCACAGCCAAGAAGATTGCAGCTGTTTACATACCTAAGTTGTTGACGACTGTGCGATGTTTGGTTCTCCATCCACCTCAGTGGGCGATATGAAGTAATTGGACCGGGCAAGTCCAAGAATTTTGGACCGACCGTTTCAACGCTGAAAAGCTGCAGAACGCACAAAATTCAGCACAGGATGCCAACAACCTGTGCGTTTGCTAGGTCTTTTTCTGAAAGTAACATCACCCACACATAGAACACAGTTGCAAAGTTGTTGGTCTTGGTGCCAGAACTGTTTGATCCAAGACTATTCCATTCGAGGTGATATTATTTCATCAGCAAAATCTATTTAGTGGATAGAGAATATTTATACGTGTATAAATATATATATATATATATGTGCAAATATGTATATATACACATACATATATATATATATGTACAAATATATATATATGTAATAAATAAATATATGATATATCATACATATCATATATTCCTGTATAGTTGTATGTATGTACATATACATGTAGGATATATATATATACATCCATTTCAATTTCACTGTAAGAGCCCAAATGTTCTACATGTATAGTATGCAGCGTCGAAGCATCCGATTCAACATTGGAAAAAAGTTGGGCTCCCTGCTCTTGGAAGGTCCACCACTAGGCAAGTGCAGTTGTCGTCACTGCGTCGTGCAACAGCCTCAGAAATGCAATAGGATGGACCATGGATGTGTTGTTGCGAAGCTCAGTTGAATGCAAGCGTCCAAGTTCACTGAAAGAAAAGGGGGGAGTATGTAGGCGACCGAAAGAAACAACACGACTTCCAGGAACTGGAGACCCCTCTTTGATATCTTTCGATCCTCTTCTATTGTTTTGTTGGATTTGTGGGAAATCAGAATCTTGGCCGCCACACTGTGCACACAATTGCATGGCAAATGCCAGACAGCGGAGCAACTGGTGGCAGTTTGCTTGCTGTCGAAACACACCTGGGTGCGACGCGGTGCGACCACCGGTGCGTCATGGCCATCCAACTCGGCATCTGAGCTCCGCTGCAGCGAGACCACCTCTTGTGAGGACCTGGCGAAAGTTGCATCATGAGACATCCCCATGTATAGTGACTGCTCACACAATCACTCCATTGAAGGCCAAGGAAGAAAATTTGTTAACCAGGCCAATTTCTGGAGAGCCCATATCACAAAACCGGACCTGACATTCAGTCTCGTTTGTTTTCGGGACATCTCCCCAACAAACAGAGCAGATGGATTGATGCAAGTGCAAGATAGCATTGCCTTTGCCTTTCTGCTCACATACAGAAGACAGGAAAGCACCACCGCAAAACCAAAGAAATACGCTTGAGTTCTGAGGCATGAGTTTTCAGACACCAGAAAGCAATGCATGTAATACTCATCGAAAGAAAGTCTAATCTAGCCAGAAGCGCATAAAGCCATAGACACCATCAGAGGCCAACACTAAGTGATGCTGACCAGGATGTCGCCTGTGGTACAGCATTGTTTGCATTCAGAGTGTGCAAAAGTGCTGCAAGGTGCAAAGGGCCAAGCTGATGTCGTATCTTCTCAGTGAAGTTCTACCCCGTTGGCAACGCAATTGAATGAGGTGGGTTCTGACTTTGCGCAATCTAAAAGTCAGTGCAACTCCAGGCAAAAATACATCAAGCTCAGGTGGTCCCAGGAGAGATTGAAACCACGCATGGTCAACTCCTTTCCTCCTCCTATCTCCTATTTAATTCTTCCTTTGCAAACTGAGCTTTCCTTCCTTTCTTGTCCTTTCTTGTCCTTTCTTCTCCTTTCTTCTCCTTTCTTCTCCTTTCTTCTCCTTTCTTCTCCTTTCTTCTCCTTTCTTCTCCTTTCTTCTCCTTTCTTCTCCTTTCTTCTCCTTTCTTCTCCTTTCTTCTCCTTTCTTCCTCTCGTTTTTTCTCTTTCGTACCAGCTCATGCCAGACTCTCCGTGCAAACCTTGGAAATTCCGCCCTAGTACACCCTAGAAATGCTGAAACCTTCCTCCCGAAGGGTTCTGAAACACAGCGCCAACGCATTGCAGAAACTCCCCGGAGATCAGAACTTCCGAAGAATGCAGAAACTCAGAACCTTATTGAAGCCTCCCGAACCTTGCACTGCAAATTCCTCCCCAGATCTTGCTTGAAGCTTCTTGGAGCCCTAACAACCTGGCACCAAATAAGCCCAGAAAACAATGGAAACATCCAATACAATTGTGGATAAGGTCGTTTACAGCAGTGTGGACACTGCGCAAAACAGTGTTGGCAGCCCCTTGACACGGATTAGATGCTACGTATGCAGCTTGCAACCTGTGTGGACGAAGCACTGTGCATGGCCATGCACATTGACATGAGTGCACCCTCATGTTCGAAAATAACGCATTGTGAATGTTTCGTACACTCTCTTGTGGACTATGCATGTACACAAATGAACCTGTGCACTTCGCACAACATGGTGCACGTGCGCATGCATCTGGTGCACTGCATGGACACAGCAACATGAATGGTGCTAATGCAAATGCATGACTTCGGAACACCCATGACTGTTGTGCATTCAATGGTGTGCGCACTCCGGAAAGAGCAGTGATCGGCAGTGTGCATGTTGCCTACAGAGTTAATTATACGGGGGCTAGTGGTACATACGCACGGTGCACATGAGCGCATTTGACATGGTATTGTGGACGTTATGTAAACTGACTGGACTCCAGGAAGGAAAACGCACAAAGATACAAAAGTAAAATTTAGAGATTTTAACAATTGAAAGCCCGAGCTTGTCCGGTTCTAAAACCTAGCAACTTGACCAAAGTTCCTGAAACTACTTAAGCTTCAGCAGCCTGCAAACCTTATTTCCCCCACAGTCACAGCATGTTAATTCCACACCTTCTCTTGTAAAGCTTTGCATCAATTCGTTCCACTTGACTTGGGCAGCAAGTCTCTTCACAGTCCAACAAAGGATGTAGATCTCCGGAACCAAAAAAAGCTGACGCAAACCACAGAAGACTGCAGAATTCTCGGGAACCAAACCTTGAAGCTAACGAAACGCTGCACAATCCAAGCTTACAACTGCACCAAACAACTATAGTCAATACCTTAAACATGCACCAGATACTTCCCAAACCTCCAACATCCAAATTTTGAACCCGAGGAGGACTGACCATAAAGCCACACTGGAAGATTCCAGAACCATCATGCGACATTCAATCAGCACTGGACCGGAACCTATCAGCGCTCCCCTTATATCGCCGTGGAGACACAAATTTCCAGTCCCGATTGCGTTGAAGACTTCGACAGTTCTCCATCTGAGCCTCCCGACGGTATGCTGCGCACCTCCGGCATAGCTGTGATGATATGATTGTCGGGAGGTCCCTGTCAGGGCGGACTCCAACAAGCTGAAGCGGTCACCTACAAATGCCGCAGGGATAGGCCCAGGCCTGCTGTTTTGCCCATGCATCACCGAAGGCTCGAGTGGTTGCCTGCTTTGAATAGCAGAGGCACCACTGCAGCATTTTTCGAAAAAAAGTGTTCTATAAAGATTGATCACTTCTTTTCAATTGATCACTTTCAAGTGAGAACCCAACGAGGCGCCCAGGAGCGCCAGGAATTGTGACACGCTTGTCTGGAGTGATAGTACCTGCAGTGCAAGCCTTTAAAGATAAATATACAGTATGTATGTATAAATATATATATATATGTATTTATTTATTTATATATTTAAATAAACAAATAAATATGTATGTATATATATATATATATATATATATGTCCAAAGCAATGACTGAAAGTCTGTGCGGGGCACCACCGGCTGCTAAAACCCGACGCAATTCCTGCACAGGACAAACTGGCTTTCATCAAGGACGCAACATGGTCATTTTGGTAATGCATTTGAGCAAGAGCAACTTCTTGAGGAAGAAAGCCTCTGGAGTTGCGTTCTGGACGTTGTGATCTGAAGAAAGCTCTTGGGCCAGGCCCTGTTCTTCCAGAACCTGAAGGTGAGAATTTCTTGCAACAAAAAGAGAAAGTATGAGAAAGTTCAAGCACTAAATAAGTTGAAACCTTGGAACAGAAGTTGAGCAGTTTCCAGTTGCCAAAAATTTTGATGAACAAGTGTTACCGGTGATGCGGATCCCATGATAGTGGCTGCGTTTGACGTTGATGCTTCGATTACAGTGGGGGTTCAACAATCATTGATTTTTCACAGCTAAACTTTTGTGTTGCAGCTAAGTTCCTTTTTTCATCGTATTGGGACGCTCTCCTACTGTGCTGAGCTCAATGCGCATCTGCAGTCACCGCAATTCGCCACCACAATGCTTGTTGGTGAGACCTGGTTGACAGGTGAATGACAGGTACGATCTCAGCCTGAAGCTTCGGATTGTTCAGGCTAGCCTTGGTTCAAAGTATGAGAACTTTCTGACGTTTTAAGGCTTCTGACTGCTGCAGCTGTAACACAGGCGCCAGAAGCCCACAGTGGTAGGCCTGCACCACAACGTAAGTATTCGCCAAATTCTGAGTTGTGGTTAAGATCTGATGTGCAAAACAGCACAAATCTAGTCTGAGAGTCTGTGACAACATAGACTCAGACCTCGAAACAGGTCACAGGACATGCGCCTGAAGACTGCTGCAGCAGCTCAGTTTGGAGAAAAGCCTCCAGCATCGCTGCTTCCAGTTTGCCTTGGCAGGCTCAGGGTTCGAAGTCCTTCACTGATTCCATCACTGTAGTCCTAAAAAATAGACATGCATATATACATATATATATATATGTGTACATATGTATACACATATATACACATACAAATATCTATATATACATGTATATATATATATATATTCACATACATATGAATATGTCAACATGTACATAAACTTATTCACATAACTGTGTCTAATTCCAAGTACGACAATGCAACAATATCGTGTCCCAGCAACAAACGGAATGAAACATCTTCCTGCAATTCTCTATTCAGGAGTCAGTAAATGATCATGAGAAGATAGAACGTCCAGCGTTGCTGTTCAAAATCTGTCTCCTTCGCAATGATCCATCCTACCAACCCGTTCTTTCATTCTGCAACAATCACATTATGCTCAGAAAATCTAGAAGCAAGTTCAGGAAAAAGAAAGTAATCGTGACACAATAGTTGTGATACCAAGCCTGTCTCAGCAAGACAACATCCTGTTTAGGGCGACAACCAATTGGAGCCATACTCAAACCGATTCGTTGCGCAAAAGGCGGCAACAAGGCCCCAAAAAACAATTTGGGCGTGCACCATTGTCCACAACAACTGGGTGGAGTAGCCGCAAGAACATGGCGCGTAGTTAAAACGGGCTGAGTAGTATCGCAATCCACTGAATTCATCTAATCTGCTATGACAAACACAGCCTTCTATACCAGTGGGACAAACCGTTGATGTTGTAAACTGCTGAAATGTGCTTAAAACGCAAGCGGACCGCCCACGAAAGCCCTTGCCTTCTGCAAAATGTCTGGATTGTGCAAGCTGTGTTGGGAGATGTCGACCTCAAAAAATTGGACTGCAACCCGTTGCGCCTTACTCCCTGACTTGAGACTCATACGTATGAAGGTGGCACAGAGCTCACCGCACTCTCCATGGCCATCAGCAACTCCTTTGCCAGGAGGTCTGAAGGAATCTTTGCCTTCTCTAAATGTAAAGATTTATTCAAATCTATATGTAATTTATATACACATATATGCTTTATCTTTACATTTGCATATGTATTGTATGTATGCACTTGAAGAAAAAATGTGTATATATATATATATATGTAAATGATTATGGATACAAATAGATAAACACATATATACACAGATATGGGTGTAGTCTGTTCAAGGGTTCTTTACAGTGTTTTAGTACAACAAGGCTTTAGATATAGTGTTTTGCAGCGTTTTAGTATAGTGGCCACGTTTGGTAGAAGTTGTCATCGTATCATAGAAGTTGTCATCGTATATCATAGAAATTGTCATCGTATCACAATGGCCATTAAAAACGTTCGTGTTTCATGACTTCGGAATGGACGAACTCTGGAACTCTTAGTCATACCATACCGATAATGTTTATATATATATATATATATTTGTATTTAAAAATGTAGAACTATGTTTTTACAATAGAATATGTGTATATAAAACAATATATATGTATGTATATATATATATATATATTTGTTATTCATATTTATATTAATGTCTATATTTTGTTTACATTTATATTTATATCAATATTTATGTTTATATTTATATGTTTATGTATATTTATATTTACATTCATATTGATACTTATATTTATATCTATATCTATATCTATATCTATATCTATATTTATATTTATTATATCTATTTTTTATGTTTATTGATAGTTTTATTTATCTTTGTATTTATATTTGTATTTATATTCATATGTATATGTGTATTTGTATTTATATTCATATGTTTACTTATATTTGAATAAATATATATATATGTATATATATTTATTTATTTATCTTTGTATTCATTCATATTTATATTCTTACTTATATTCCTATTCTAATTTTTATTTCAATATATTTTCATATATTTATATATGTGTGTCATTTCTGCAAAAGTGCAAAATGGGACAGGCTCTCAGCGTACATCTGGATCTAAGCGTGCGACCATACAAGGCCACCCTATCAATGCCGCCCAAACGGACACCAAAGGTGACACCCATGTCTTCGACCACGAAGTAGGAGTCCTGCAGCATTGGACACAGACTTCCATATTGAGTTCATGGCCGACGTAGGGCATTGCAATGTATTGTTCCTCTTCAAGCAAAGAGGTAAACTGCAGTTAATGAAATAACAACAAAGCAAACCCAGGGACGTGACATCAAGATCTTCTTACCCTGCCTGCTGCTTGGCATTTTTGGGAAACCTCCTGTTTTGGAACTGGGCCTGAGCGGGACAAAGACAGAAAGAGCCTCAATGCAAGAGCAAATCGTATGACTAAGTCAATTTCCAATTGAAAAAAGGAAACATAGTGCCAAACAATAAATCAAAAACATGGCATCTGGCATAGATCTCAGAAAATATGACTCAAATGGAACCAAAACTAGGAGACTCGTGTGGGACACAAAAAGAAAACAGCATGAGTCTGGGAGAAAGCAGAACAAATTTGTTTCAAAAATTTCAAAAACTGAAATTGTGTTTCGGAAATTTCAAGTTGCATTCTCAGTTCATTCAGAAACCAGAGTTTCTGGGGAAAGTCGCGAAAGAGGGCAAGGTTGGCAAAAACAAAGCGGTAACGATAAAATTCGCTAAAAAATCACGGCCTTGAGTCATTGAGAAACGGGAACCCCCCGAGCTATCTGTGAAAAGTAAGAATTAAAGCGATCGAAGCTGAGCTCTTCACGACGCCACATGTGGCAAAATCTTCACATGGCACACTTTCCTGAAAAGTGATGAAAGAAATAACCTGTTGAACAAACTTTACTCGATGAAAAAATATCACTTTCAATCATACATTCCACTGCAATTCAATGCCACCTCTGGTGCCATGGATCATCAGTCCTGCAATGGAAGACAAGCACTTGCAGAACTTCGAGAACATCCCACAAATAAGTATGCCCTTGGTTTGCAAACAAAAAAGACACCCAGACCCAAACCTGCTCAGCGCCAGCAGCGCGAGCTTCAGCCCGCATGATGGACGTCTTTCAGAACCAAAATGGAAGATGCAGCAACTCATCCTGCAGTTGTTTTGAAAATTGTGCCGTCAGATTCCCCGATAAATCAAAAACATGCACTCCTCGCGATGACAACCACAAATTGGAATCGGACAGGTTCAACAAAAGGTTGTTGGTTGGAAGTCAATTTCACTGAGTTGTTTCTCGCACAAATTGCCTAATAGCATGGCCACTACAAGTGACTCCACGATGAAAATGAAAAAACATCAGCATCAAGTTGATCGCGATGGTGATGCAATGAAAAATCGTGGACATTGCTGAAAGAAAGACCATGAGAGAAAGACCATGAGGCACAGAGTTGCCCACAAAAACACAAACACGAACATCACATTTTGGACGGTGAAAGTGATAAGCAAAAAAATGCAAAATATTAGAAATTTCGTACATTGGCAACGATCATTATCACGATCGTGACTTTGACCATCGTCAAAATCCTGCACAAATTGATGATGTCTGGGTTGGCAGTGATGTTGATGTTTAAAAAGTGATGATGATGACGAGGATGATGATGATGATGATGATGATGATGATGATGATGATGATGATGATGATGATGATGATGCGAATTGTGGAAGATAGAAATAATAAAAATAACGAATAAACAATGATAAGAGTTAAAATCAAAATCATGATAGTAATGATCAGGTTGATTCTAATGATGCGAGAAAAAATATACAATAACAAAAACAACAGCAACAACAACAACAACAACAACAACAACAACAACAACAACAACAACAGCAAAAGCGACAACAACAATAATAAAAGAAAAACCAAGGACAACAATAGTGTGAAAAAAATATTCACTATTCAAAACCAAAGCAATCATAATAGAGGCTTCTCAAAGTAGGCAAAATTTGGGTACCTCTACATCTTATTTGAACCTTCTCAGCAACAAATGAAAAAGATTTGCAAACCCCCCATTTTAAGAAACCAACACATAAAAATAACAATGATGGGCAGAATGCTGCATTTAAAAATGTTCTTTTATCAAAGCCATAGTGATGATGATGATGATGATGGTGATGATGGTGATGACACTAATGATGATGACAACGATGGCGAACACGACGACGATGACGATGACGATGACGAGGACGAGGACGATGACAATGATAATGATGATGATGATGATGATGATGATGATGACGATGATGATGATCATGACGATGACAATGATGAGGATATGAGGATATGATGATAATGATGATGATGATGATGACGATGATGATAGTGATGATGATGATGGTGATGACACCAATGATGATGACAACGATGACGATGAGGATGACGATGACAACGATGATGATGATAATGATGATGATGATGATGACGACGATGCAAATTGTGGAAGACAGAAATCAGAAAAGATAACGAATAAACAATGCTAATAATGAAAATAATGTTACAAATCAAAAAAATGATACGAATGATCAGGTTGATTCGAATGATGCGAGAAGAAAATATATAATAACAATAACAATAGCAACGACCAACAACAACAACAACAACAACAACAACAACAACAACAACAACAACAACAACAACAACAATAGCGACAGCGACAACAACAATAATAAAAGAAAAACCAAGGACAACAATAGAAAAAAAAAGATATTTACGCATCAAAACCAAAACAATCATAATAGAGGCTTCTCAAAGTGGGCAAAATTTGGGTGCCCCCACATCTTTTTTTAACTTCTCAGCAACAAATGAATCAAACAACAAAGGGCAACAATAATCGGAAAATGCAGAATTAAAAAAATATTAAATCCATGGTGATGATGATGATGATGATGATGGTGATGACACTAACGTTGGTGACAACGATGACGTTGACGATGGCGATGACGATAGCGACGGCGAAGACCATGCCGTCACAATGATAATGATGACCCTGACAATGACGATTTCGCAATGATGATTTTTCCATCTGCAGCGCAAATGACCAAGAGAAATTTTGAGCGCTAAACCTTCATTGGATGGATAAGAATTGCAGAACTAGTCTTTGGCATGGCGCTGGTGTTCCTGTCTTGTAGAAGAAGACGAATTGAAACGTTCGCATTGCTGTTGTAGAGAGTGCCCAGAAAAACTGAAAACCAATCGAATTGCGGCGCACAGCCAGTGCCACGACATCCTGCAAGTGATCAAGCAAGATGAAACGATTTTTTTTCCGGGGTAGTGTGTATTGCACACAGAATGCAGGTCACTATATGTCCAGAAAGACTGCCATAGAGATGAGAAGATCACCAATTAAAAGTAAGATAACCGCTATGAGACCAACCAAACCAACCAAGCAAACAGCAAACCAAACACAACCAGCAACCCCAGCCAAACCAAGCAAACCAAAAATAACAACCACAACAAACCAGACAAGGTCATCTCACCAGTACAACTATCTAACTTTGCTCTAGGTGAAACGTGTGAAACTCCCTCCGCATCTCAGAAGTCATTCAACCAGGCATCATCATCTTTGTTCGTCGAATCCACTTCCCCTAGTGCTTCCAGTGCATTATCGACGCATCCTAAAAAACGCTTGCCATTCGACCGAGCTGGGTGGCAATAGAGCCCTGCTCCGGCAGAATATCTATGAAAGTTGGAAAACCTGTTGTACAGGAAAAGGTAATTTGAAAATAATTCGTTTGACTGAGTAAGGATTGGTGAAGGTACTTCTTTGGGTTCCTATGTTGTCTTTTCTTTTGCTCTTCTTTTGGTTTTTGTGGGTCTTGGTTGCCAACATGAATTTCTAAGCATCCATGATTGCGCCATGCCTGCAAATAACCTCTGAAAAATCGCTGTCAATGGACTTCGTCTCCTATATTTGCAGCTTCGTGGAAAGAAACCGAAAGGGATCTGTGTGAATTCAGAAAGAGTGCGAATGTAAAAGCGGAAAGCAAGCAAGATGAGACGAAGGTAAGAGAGCCATCCTTTCTGTCTCTTACGCACAATTAGCCACCAATTTTTCCAGAGTATGAACATGACCAGTTGTGACCGACGCGCCGCGCCACAACGGCACAACCCCACGCAAAAAAAGAGTGTCAAACATGACCAGGTAACACAATGGCTATGGTGGCTTCTGGCTGGTTCTTCAGGTTCTGAGTGCTGTGCCGGTTCGTTTTGGAATAGCTTCAAAAGAACACTACAAAACCTGGAAATCTGGAACTTGGGGTGCAGCGATTGGTCGCAAAAATTGTGCGTTGCTTTTGAAATTTAAAACAGCATCGATAAAGTTGCAAATAGTTGCAGTGCTGTCTAAATAAATAACTGAAGATTTACATCTTGAACACTACTCCTCCGCTCCTCCTCCGGTCTTCCCCCAACAAAAAACAAAATAGTTTGGAGAAAACAATGAAATTTCTTGCAGGTAAGCAATCCGCGGAAGAGCACAAAGCCTCCTCCGCTGGTTTTGCCAATATGAAGCATTCTCATTAAAAGAGGGAATCTCTCCGCCGTTTCAATATTCATTTCTTACATGTTCAAGTTAGGAGTCTAAAACGAAAAGAAAAACAACTTCCAAGAACATCGCGACAAACATGAAATTGGGGTCTAACATACACCTTTGCTTCTCTTCGCGCACTGCAAGCGAAACTACCCATATGACTCCGCCAATCAAAGCCGATTTTGACTCATAAACGGCATCAAATTTCGAAGACCAATTCATGGCTGGAAGGCAGAACTGGCTTCAAATCTGGGCCTGTTGACTATAAAAACGCGGTTGCTTTTTGCGCTTTTCATGAGCACGGCGCGCTTTTTCGGTACTCGATTGGAATCGCGGAAAGTAGGCTATTTTGATTTCCAAAAAGGAATGGGCCAAAAACAATTCTGCCCAGCCACAGCAACAGAATTGCGAAAGGTAGTTTGCTTCATTTCATTATCAGGCAATGTTGATGTCATGAGAATCAGGAGCGGAATTCGTTCGAACTGCACAGGTCCATCAATTGGTCTTTGAAAATTTGTCGCGATGTTCTTGGAAATTGCCTCTCTCTTCCCTCAAGACTCCTAATGCTTGAACATGTTAAGAAATGAATTATATAGTAGTATTTCTTTGATTTTTTCTTGGGTAGTGCCTATTGCACACGGAATGCAGGTCACTATGTGTCCAGTCAGACTGCAAAAGAGATCGAAAGATCATGAATTAAAAGTAAAATGACCGTTGTGAGACACACCAACGAACCAAGCAAACAACGAAGCAACAACCAGCAAACCAAACAAGCAAACAACAACCAAAACACCAAAAACCACCCACAAGGTCATCCTACTTAACATTATATCGCTTAACAAAAAGTGAGACGTGTGAAACTCCGCACTCACGCATCTCAGAAGTCGTCCAACCGGGCATCATCATCTGATCCATCAATCACACAAGACAAGTCTATCCCAGGCTCCAAGTTTGTGTCCGGCCAACGGAATGACCCCGAAATCCGCTGTGAGATGAATACCTCTCCCACATTTACAGCTTCGTACAAAGACGATGAAAGGCAGTACCCATATGACAGCACAGTGAATACGAAGATCTGCAAAGCAAAGGGGCCGAGAACACCGCACAAGGAACAAAAAGAAGATGACCCAGTCCAGTCCAAATATAAGTTGCGACAGTTCCGAACATCCTTCAAGAAGCCAAAGAAGACCAGAAGCATTGTATCAACCTAGATGTTGGATGATCGATGGGTTTCGGGCGTTAGTTCATCTTGCAGCGGGCTTCACCGAGGTGTGATGCGCATCTTAGTCGGTTCTGTTGAGCTCTGGCGCAGCACCACGCTGTTTTGGGCAGTTAGTGTTCAGATCGGACTTAAATTCACGGAGAAGTTCCTTCGAAGTGGCCAACTCACTGAGCAACTCTGCATATCTAACCCCGGTAATCCAGCAATGAGGTCCAGCAAGCAAATTTCACCCGCAATCATCGTGTCTTCTGACTGCAGAGCACAGGTATGCAGTGCCTAAAGCTCGCAGCTTTTTTCTTTTCCTCCAGGGCGCCGCTCTGGCACTGTGGCCGCGGTCACAAGTCAAAACAACAAGAGTCTCAAAGATCCCAATCTAAGAGGGTGCATTAACACATCTGCAGTGAGACGTAGCTGTACAGAAACCGGGCGGCTCAGAGGGAAGTTGTACAAGTCGGTGCAAATCCAGCAATCGAATCGACAAAACAATCGAAGTCAGTAAATCACCGCAGAAAAGAAAAGCCACCTTACTTCGAAGGTGAAAGTCATTCCGTCGCCTCTGCAAGTCGTACCATTCCGCAATGAGCGTTGCATTGAACTTTGCATTGAACATCGCATGCGTCACCGCATCAATGAAAACAGCACCTGAAGCTTGCAGCCAAGCCTAGGCGTTTCTGCAGCAGCAGGTTTGTCAAGGCACGGCACTTCTTGGTTGTCCACCAGGACTGAAACACTGCAGCAAGGAGGATCCTGTAAGTATCAGGAGTGAAGAAGATGAAGAAGGATCGTGACGCACAAGCTCTCGAACAAGCACTCGCGTTGTTATGAACATGGAAAGACTCCGCTGGTGATTTTGTGGCGGTGTTGTTGGTGGAGGCGATTTTGTGCTGGTGAAGTTCTATGTTTGGTGATCTTTTGTGCTGGTGATTTTGTTGGACTTTGCGTTCTTGTGGCGCTGGTGACCGTGTAGTGATGCTTTGGCAGCGTAATTGCGTGCGGCTGTCATCTTCCGAGGCAACACCAGAAGACGTGGCTTTTTTTACTTGCAGTTGTGCCGTTTCGGCCCGCGTCTTGGTCACATGTGCAACTTGCAAAGTGAAAAAGAGAAAGAAAGTGCAACACCAGCCCCGCTTTAAAGAGTACCTTGAAAGGGGCTGCTTGGAGTTCCCAAACTTAAAACGTTTGCAGGTGCAAGAAAAGTTATTTTCTCCAAGCTAATTTTGTGTTTTTTTTGAAAAAAAACTTGCGGAAAGAAGCGGGGAGTGGTGTAAAACATGTAAATTTTCAAGGCAGCGCGAAAATTACAACTTCATTTTAAGCTTCAAAAGCTACATTGATTTTTTTCAGTTCCCCTCAAATGATTGCGCGAACATTAATGGGCTTTCAAGACAGAGCACAAAACCTTCTCTGCTGGTTTTGGCAATGTACAAAGTTCTCCTGTTTGAAAGAAGCACTACCACTGAGAAGGCCCGCGCAGATGGGACGAAGAAACAGGCTTCGATTACAGAGTTGCCAATCAAAACCGCGATTGGTCCCTTGACCGTGGCGGAGGCTAAGTGCAGTACTTGCAAGGCAGCAGCTCTTTGCAGCAATGGCAGCGCGAACCGAAATTTGGAGCTGACTGTTGGCCTCTCTTGAGGCGACATGGGAGGACAGGAGGGCAAAAAATTTGGCTTTTTTGATCTTGGCAGATGGCAGGCGCAGCCAGTCTCGACTTTTGCCTGCAAAATCGGGATGCCTGACGCTACACCACTTGGAGAATGAATACACCAAAATTTGCGCTCGCGGCGGCCCAAGATGGAGTGAACAGAGGCAGTTCCTGCGCTGCAATTTGCGCTTGCGGCGCAACATGGTGTAAAAGGTTCCTAGAGGGATTTCCTTCACTAAGATTTGTGCTCGCGGCGGCCCAAGATGGAGTGGACAGTTCTTAGAGGCAGTTCCTGCTGCAACTTGCGCTTGCGGCGCCCCAAGGTGGACTAGAAGGTTCAAGCCACGTTGGATGGGACACTCGTTTCATGGCTATTCCTTCTTCTGGATGAAGAGCTGCCCCTTGGTGTTGTCCAACTTGCCGACTGCTGTGCATCGTGCCACATATGCGCCCATATGAGGTTCGCATCCATGCTCCATTGCGACTTCTTTCCTGGTCCCGCTTCTCGCTGACAGACACGTATGCACCACTGCTGCAGTGTCTAGGTTGTCAGGATAAGGCCCTCTTAGCAGCAGCCAATGCGCTCACAGACCCTGAAATTGATTCGATAGAAGCACTGCACAGTGCCCTACTTAAAGAAGTGGTCATCCACTTGGACAGCAAATATGACCAAGGTGCATCAGATTGGCTCACCAGTTTAGTAAGACAACAGCTCAGCTTAATTCCAGTACGAGAAATGCTGGTTATGCTGTACATTTACTTACCACAAGTCTCGTACAAGTCTTTTAATGATGCAAAGTATGCAATCCCCAAGACAAACCCGAACCTGCAGTATAAAGCAGCGAAAGCCACCCTACGGCCTTATGCCATCAGTACATACTCCATGCATGAGTTCGACCTGGAATTTTATGACCCTCATGCCAGCCCAGCGCTCTTCTCACAAAACGAAAGAGGCTCGGACCACTTCGCCGACTACCGCGCAGATGGTAACTCTGTCCAATTTGGTGCGATGAATGGCAATGCCTTGCACTTGCATTGTCAAAGAATGGGAGAGGGGGGGACCTACTTAGGGAACCCTTTCTCTCTTCTTGTCCTTGTTTTACAACAGCACATCGTGCCCAAACGCAAAAAACAGAAAGAAAGCCATGAGGACTTGCTTGCCAGACGTGCCAAAGCCAAATCGTGGCATATTGCAGTGGTCCCTTGCCCGATGGACATGGGCATGCAGGAGGACATGGACTTCCCATTCGGCCTCCCGACTGAGCTGGTCAACCTCGATCACGCAGCCTGGTTAAGCATTACCCGTATGGAACTTGTTGGTTCCACCATTCCCGGAGCGCATCT
>VSDK01008557.1:523271-564302 GCA_009767595.1 Symbiodinium kawagutii
TGGGATTTCAATAAGTTTTTCTTGCTTCACGCATGTCATTGCCAATTTTTGCCGGTATTAAGCCATGTTTGTGTGCCTTATCAAACGTGCATGACTTTGAGAGTTTTGTTGGAAACAGTGTTCTAAAGGGCTCATTGGGAGGGCTTTTTTTGATTCCATTTTTTGACCCCGATTTCGGGGTCACCTTCTGGCAACCAAATACGATAGTGTGATCTAAGCCGACCCCATTTTTCGAGTCGCGCTGAGGCATAATTCTTCTTGCGTTGGTGCGCCGGTCGCTTGCAGCAGCCCGTTGCCAAAAGCATCCAGCCCCTCCAGGGTCATTTTGACGAAGCGCGTTCCTATGGGCCAGGCGGGGTTGTCATTATTCGGCTTCTTTGTTGGTGTGGCTACATGGCAAATTTTTTCGACCAGTCAGCGCAATAAACATGCTTACGCCAGATGTGATAGCAGAAGTTAACGGGAAAGTAATTGCTGGAAGGCATTGGTTGCTCATGCAAGAAAAGTCCAATCCTTGTGAGGCGACTCGCAAGCTTCAACTTGTCCACAGTAACTGTATATGGGCCACTCTCACAATGACTTTTAAGAGAGTGGTTCTAAAACAATTCTTGACGGAGCCGAGATCCCGTTACTGAATCCAGGCACTTGATCGGAGACCTGAGACACAATTGATACATCGCCAGACAAGAGTTCATGGCTTCGGATTGGAATGTCCGCCGCGCTCATGTCATTGGGCGTTCGTCGGCTGCTTTAAGCAGCGCAAGGTCGAGTGGACTTTGATCTGGCTTAGAGCGGATTACCGCAGCCATTTCACTTGGCCTAAATGGCTATTCCGGTTGGCCTTCATTGCTGTGTTGGACCGAAGAAGACATCTTTCAGAGAAGAAGACATCTTTCAGAGTACTTTGCATTCTGCAGAAGTTGGGTCTTGCAATGAGACTTGGTGTTTGCCAACTGTGATTATGGAAGAAGACAATAGCTTCTTCCCCGGTGACCCTTGGCACATACTGTTTCGGTTCAAGTCTTGCTGGTGGTTGCTTCGTGATACTGGCTGGTCACATCTCGGGCCTGAAGGTTACGAAGGGCTTCAAGCCCCCTTGAAGCCCCTTCAAGCCCCCTTGAAGCCCCCTTCAAGCGCCCCCTTCAAGCTCTCTTCAAGCCCCCTTCAAGGTCCCTTCAAGCTTCATGAAAGTGAAGCCCCCTTGAAGCCCCCTTGAAGCCCTTGTTAAAATTTCCCGGGTCAATGGTTTTGTTTCGCAAAGCCGAATGTCAAATGTTAAATAATAGGAATAAATTTGTGATGTTGATGAAATTAATTTTACATCGTGCATCATTTGAATATAAGTCCATTGTTCACATGGATCGATAGGTTTTGTCAACGCAATGATCATCAAATTTCCCGGCAAAGATCAGACTTATGCGAACAATTTAATAGCAGTGAAACGATTCAAGATCTAACATCAAATTTTGCAAACAAACCTCTAAACTTAAATTTCTGTTTTGAAAGCCCATCAATGTGCTTGTAATTTAACATCTGACATAAAGCTTTCCGGTCAATACTAGTGGGCCGGGAAATTGAAATTATTAATTCTATATCAACACTTTATGTTTCACATTTGACATTGGACTTTGCGATCAAAACCATTGGCCTGGGAAACATTAAGAACAATTTTCAACCTAGTGATTCTTCAACAAAATCATTTCTCACGTCTTCCTTCAATCCTCTCCTTCAAGCCCCCTTAATTAAAGGGCATCAGGTGATGGCCTCGCCCCTCATAGAGCATAAAGGTCTCTGTCGAATGCAGCAGCATTCCCATACATGCCATTTGCTCTCATGATTCTTGAAGGGGACTCCTGGCTTCTCATGGAAGCGGTGCGGCTTCCATCATTTATGCCAATTCTTGCGGAAAGCATGAATATAAGTATCATGAGCTACTTGCCCCTTCAGAGCGTGTTTCCACAGTTCACCTACTTAGGTGATCTGTCGTTACCGCCCTATTTGCTGGCTTGTGCATCTTGGGGACGCAATATTACGTCGAGTCTGGCCGGCTACTTTTCCCGAAATGGGCATCGGGTGATGGCCTCACCCCTCATAGAGCAATAAGGCCTCTGTCGATGGCAGAAGCAGTTTCCAAATAAGCTACTTGCTCTCGTGATTTCCGTAGGGGGTGTGCACCTTCTTCTTGGTGCCCCACGTCATTCACTCGCGCAAGTTTCTCATTGACTTTGCAATTGTGCGGGCACGGCCATAGCCCTATGTGACTTCATATAGCAAGACTCATCTGATCGCCGCGGATTTCCGCAACGAGGGTTGAGATGCCTCGACAAGGCGCTGAGCCTACTAGTTTCTGCACCCTGGCCTCACCAGTAGGTAGTAACTTCGGTGAAACTGACCGTCTGGCCGGTGTGCGGAAACAGGTGTGGCTCGCCCCTTGACGGTATCTCCCCAAGCTATCTGGCAACAGGAGTCAGTGATTACGATAAGACTTGGGCGAAGCCATTGCCTGGAATGCCACAAGAAAACTTTGGCCCCGACGTGGGCCAAATTACCTTGTATACCAAAGCCCCTTCGCGGGCCAACTCACCCCGATTGCCTGATTGCCCAACATTGACTTCCAGGCATTCGGCTTCATAGCAATGTCAGAAATTTCTTGGCAAAGTCATGACTACAATTATTTTTCTCGAGAATTTCGCGACAGCTATATAACTGGCAGACTACACATGCACAGAACTGTATTGCATCCGGTGCGACAAATTTCCCGCTGGTTTGTCGACAAGCACACAGTGGACTGCTGGTTCGGAAGGAGGCTACTCAGGCCTCCGCAAGCTCATAACTGACCTATGCTCCAATGATGGGCACTCATAGTTGTGACGCAGCGAGATGTGAGGCGGGGAATTCATTGCGTGTACAAATTTTCGCAGCTAGCTGCCTTTGCTTCTTTTGCTTCTACAGCTTCGAAGCTTCGTATGTTTCACTTTGTTTCACTCTTGTTTCACCTGTTTTCTTTGCTTCTTATCGACCTTTGCTTAGTGCTACCAAGGCGATTCAGGCGAGCAAAAAATCTCCTTCAAGCCCCCTTGAAGCCCCCTTGAAGCCCCCTTGAAGCCCCCCACAAGCCCCCTTCACCCTTCATGAAAGAGAAGCCCCCTTGAAGCCCCCTTGAAGCCCCTTAAAGCCCCCTTCAAACCAGCCTTCAAGCCGCCCCTTCAAGCCCTCATACCCCCTTGAAGCCCCCTTCAAGAAAGCCTTCTTCAAGCCCCCTTGAAGCCCCCTTGAAGCCCTTCAACCTTCATAAAGGCAAAGCCCCGTTTGAAGCCCCCTTGAAGCGGCCTTGAAGCCCCGCTTCAAGCCACCCTTGAAGCCCCCCCTTCAAGTCCCCTTCAAGCCTTGAAGGTCCATTTTTTTGAGTCTTCAGATCCTTCCTGTTGCGCAACGCGCAAAGAATTGGGCCCTGATTTTACCACTGCAACAATCTTGTTTTGTCAACAAACAACTGGGTCATTATTTCGCTGTGGTTACAATCTTTTGCCTCTCTTAAATTTCAAGATTGTCATAGTCCTCTTGTGCGCTCGCCATGCTTTAAATTTCAGATCGTGATGGCAACGTCTGCCAAAGAGTGAAGTGGCAACAGTCCACTTCTACAGCTGGTTCTGGGTTTGCCATTGACTGCCATACAGTTCGATGGCCTGCCGACGCAATGGCTCTTGCCAAGGTCTTGACTCATGACTCATGGGTTTGCCCGGAACTCACTGAAGAACACATCTCTTTTCTGCAGCGGCAGGCTCGACCTTGGGTAATTCGCATAATGGAGTAATCCTTGGTCTTGTCAGGCTTGTCAGACTCTCACTTTAAGTTCCACTGCGCTAGAGCCTTGTTCCTGGTTCAACGGAAGCCAAGCCGTTGAAAGTTCTCCGAGATTGAACTTAGAACACAGCTCTTCAACTTGGAGCTTTGCGTGTGCTCCATGCATTATCTTATTCTTGGTTGACCTCTGCCACGAAGACGCCAGCTCATTCCATCAACTCCGAATTGGCAAGCAGCTGACAAAACTTGTGTCTGTTCCCAAGATGGCTTCAAATATTGACTTTTTTTGTCTAATCTCACACACAGGGGAAAAGAAATGAAAAGTTGGGAATTCCATGGTGACCTATGGAAGTTAGACTTTGTTTTTTTGGCTTCAATCTTAGCTTTTTTTCTGCTTTCGAGGCTTTTTCTGCCTTAAGACTGTTTTTCTTCTGGGTTCAAGGTTTTTTCCGCTTCAGACTTGGATTTTTTTCTGCTTCCAAAACAATTTTTTTCAGAACCTAGAAAAACATTTTTGCGCAATTGAAATGTTCTTGTTGATGTTTCATCCATGGCTGCTCCACTGTATGCTGCTTGCTTCTGTGCGGTTTTGATATGTATCGCAATGATGCTTCTAGTTGTTATTGTTGCAATTGCAATTTTGGAGGTGCCTGTTGCCATTCGTAGTTTTGCATTGTCCGCAGGCGCAGAAACACATGCTAGAGCGGCGCAAAAATATTCTGCTTTGGCATCATGGTTTTTGTTGTTGTTGTTGTGGTGGATTGATTCGATTGTTGTTGCTTGACAACTCAATTCGCTCAATTGTTGGAGAGTCTCAAGCTTCTTCTCACCATGTTCATCACCAGAACTCCTCCCAGCGACATGGAACAACATCAGACCTTCTGCGCCCAGATCATGGACGAGGCGGACAAAGACAGTGGTCACCTTGTTGTGCTAGTTGTGAGTCTGTTAGTGAGCTTACTGACAGGAAGAGGTACCTTGCTTGTTGAAGGCCTAATTGGCGCAGGCAAGACCACTTCAGTGGTTTACCTCCTCGCTTGGTTGGTGCTCACCACACCGGACAGTGCCAAGTTCACAGTTGCCAGTAGGGAGAACCCTGCAGGTCAGGCTATTGCTGCCATGATCGTTAGATTACATCTTCCACAGGCTGTGAAGGAGAAGTTCGTTCGCACGTGCTCCCAGAAGGAATTTGAAGAGCTGGGTGGCGCGTGTACTGGAATTGAAGTCAAGACACGTGAAGCAGGATCCAGGCTCAGCAATGGCAGGGTGTTGATTGCCACTACAGGTACTATTCATGAGCACATGGACGGATTTCCTAATTAATGAGTTTGGGCTACATCTTGCCAACAGCACAGCAAGCCGCGGAGTTCAAAAGTGCGGTAGCAGCTGCTGCACCAGAAGTGCCATGCTTGTATGTACTGGTCGGAGATGGACATCAGGCTCCTGGAGGGGTTGATGCTCGAAATAAAGAGGCGATTGAACTTCGCTCGGAACTTATGAAGCTCCCAATTGGGCTCAAAGCACCCAGCAAAACCTTTACTCCGGCCACCTCTAGCATTGCCATCAGTCATCTCATTGATTACTGTGAAGGAGTCAATAGGTACGACTTGCTGCAGTATGTTGAAGACATATCCAAGAACTCGGTTTTCGAAGCATGGAGACGGGGTCAGGTCCCTCCCCCAGCTCAAGAGCCGGCAAATGTCTCTTGGATACATGACCAGCTCCCTGACGCGGCCAGACTGAAATTGGACTCCCCTATTGGCCTGTTGCTTGCGTTGGGCTCACTGATAGCCATGCCACACTCACCCCTTTCCGTTGCTGTAGCTTGTTCTGCCTCAGCAGCTGCTGGAGAGGGCGGAGGGCCTCATGCGTGGTCGATAATGTTCCCTACTACATCCAGGGTGACTGGTGGGCGCCTTCTATCAAGACCTCGTGAGTTTCCACACCAATGAGCAAGGAGAGGAATGGGTTTTCGGTACTGGCACGCATAACGCGGCCAGGAATGAACCACATGGTTTCCGCTACATTTATTGGTATGATGCCGACAAACGGAGACGACGAATTCCTGCAGAAAAAGCAATGCCTGGAGGGCATCGCCCAAGAGAGTCGGCCAGGGCTGTAACAGCTGCTTATTCTCGTGCGCATGCTATGATGAGTTTTGTGCCTTCGTATGCAGCAAATGAATCCGGACACACTCCGGGACAACTGCTAATGACTAACACTAATCATCAGAGGAGCGTGCTTAGTAATGCATCTACGGTTCGACCCCAGCTCCCTGACGAAACACCTAACCCTGCCTATGTGCCGGAAGAGGAGAGGGATACTGGGGCTAAAGGTTCCAATAAAGGAAACAAGACTCAGGGCAAGTCAAAGGGGGTTGGCCTACAAGGGTCTTCCTCCTCTTCGTGTCGGTATCTCACACATGTCCCACTTAAAGTTGAGAACACTGTCAAGCTTGCAGGGGCAACGTGCTACAGATCCTTTTTGATCCAATCCGGGGTTTCTTTTCTGTCAGGTAATGATCGGTATAGCCGACCCCAGAACTTTGAAGCATATGCCCGGGCCAATGTGGGCCTGTCCCGTGCCATTGGTACCACCATCATGTTGTCCCCAGTTGATATGAGAGGGTTGATAGGGATGGCCCAAGTTATTGCGGTGTTGCAAACTGGAGTAGGGAGAATTGACGCTGACTCGCTTGGGGTGCAACATAGTGAGGATCACTTTGATCGCGGAATTGTCTCTGATACTGCAATGCACCTTAGACTCTCGGGAGATCGTATTTGTGAGGATCCGCTCCCATTGGCGTTAGGATGGGCAAGCAGCTCGCCACAGGGTCGCCATGTTCTCAGGTTGCATTTAATGTTGGTAGAGGCACGGAATTATAAGCCCCTTGTGCAACAACACTGGTGCTTCCCGGGAGGACAATTTATGGGTCTCTTGTGGGGGTACGGGCTGGACAATCAGAGACGTGCAGTGTGGGAGGTGCGCCCTAAGCCTTAAAGGGGCTGGCTGTTCTTTGTTGCATGTGGATAGAACGTTGCCTCAGAGGGTCTTTTACCCGCAGCGCCCTGCTCATGTCATGTGGCCCCTTCATCGCGGACACTTCTATGATTCATGGGCTATAGAACCGAAGGCTGCAACGGAGAAAGACATACTGGGTGGCCGAAATCCCTTGCCTGTTGGGCTCACTGATCATTGCCTCCGATCTATCACGCCAGGTTTCAGTGGACGGCAGATGCGCCCTCTTGATCCTGAAGCAGCTGTTTCGACATACCCTGTGTCATCCACTGCACAGGCATCGGATGTGTCACTTTCTTCCAGCGGCGCGGAAACAGAAGAGGCTAGTAATAAAAAGCGGAGACGCGCGAGGAAGCCTAAGACACGGAAAGTCAAACTGACTCAGATCCGAGTGCTCCCTCCGACGATCATGGAAGCAGACACGGAGGTAGGCTACCCATCTTCGGATACTGCAGATGACACAGAGATGCAAAGGTGGTAGGAAAGTGCTCGCCATTTCGCCAGTTTTGTGGAAGTCTCTTTGCAACAGAAGGAATATAATGAAGCAGCGGCGGTTGTCATTCCTCCCCCCGCATCTCTCAGCTCGTTGCCTCCGCAATGGCCCATGGCTCGTATGGTGCTTAAAATCCCCAGTGCCTCTACCTTGTATAAACAAACAATGGTCAGGTGCACGCTAGAAAGGCGCCTCAATGATCCTAGCGCAGTGCTTCAGAAAGAAGATATCATTGCCGGCCTGCATGAGGGCCTCTTTCCAGTGGCGGAGTTGATTGCCTCACTCTTTAAGGGAGTACGCCTCATCGGCTTTGCGCAGCAATTTAATGAGTGGGAGCTGTTTGAAAATCCCGAGTTCTGGTATAAGAGTCTGGTCATTGAACTTGCTGGGGCGGTCCAAGCAATGAGACAGACGCAGAAGGGCATGGTCATCGCTCCTCAGAGTAGAGATGCTTCTATTATGCTGTGGTTTGTCATGTTGCATGATGTGGAATCGGTCATCACCAAGGGCAACTTGCCGTTCCGAAACACCAAGATCTATTTCCCGACTGCCTTCCTTGACCTGGTTCTCTGCAATGCCAAGCGACTCAAGTTCATGGGGTCATGGCAAGATAGTGTGTTCTCCCAGAAAGGCCTTCTTGTAAAAAAATATGACCATGAAACAGACCCTTGCAGTCTATTGTTCATAGAACAAGGTAAAGCAGAGGTCCCTGACATCAAGCCGCAGATTGGAGGAGGCACTCGATTCCCGTTGACTCGCAGACTGGTGGGCGCGGGTCTCTTGGCCAGCAAGAACCTTGAGCTCCTCACCTGTCGATTGAACCCTACCGCTCTGCATATTGAAGTGAGGGTTCCAAATCTCGCCCCAGGTGTGAATCCAGGTGAGACTCCCCAATTTGATAAGGATAGCGTTGAGAATTATGTACCGATTAATTGGGACTTAATGTCTGTGACTCCTGGTAAGTTGATGTCCATTGGGGCTGCGCAGGGTACTGATACTCCGATGGAGATTGTGTCCAGATATGGTGACTATCTTTTTGACGGCCTGTATTGTGAAGATGCCATCAAGTCCAATCTTGAGAGATTGTTCGTATCGGATGGAATCTTTACTGACCCCGTGCAGGCCCTAGACGCCTTTGACACGCCAAAGTGGACGCCCCAAGGAAAAAGCAACAATGTCTTTCATCGAGAATGGTTTCCGACCATTGCTCAGAAGAGCAAGAATGCCATCAATGACGCATGGCGTCGGATCGATGACTTGAAAGATAACCGGTACATGGCCAAGCAAGAGTACCTCCCATGGACCTGGCCGACGCGACGTCCTCAAGCAAGTGGACGTTCGACAGCTGCCTCCAGCAGTGCTAGGTAGAGTATGCCTTCATCTGCCTTAGGGCGGATTGCCGCAGCCGTTTTACCTAGCCTAAATGGCTATCCCGGGGCGGGGTGGGAAGCAGGTTTGCTCACAGGAGTATTCCTGCACGCGCGGCCGGTGCCATGGCTTTTCGTACCCCTGAGTGCTTGGCATGATGTTTGGCACTCTGTTGACCATCTTGGGCTATTTCTGCAAGAGTCCTTGGCTCGCTGGTGGTTGCTACTTGGTACTGGCTGGCGACCTCTGGTGTTGCCGTGGGGAAGTGGTGGAAATACTTTCAGAGACGAGGGGTGAGTTGTACTCGCCGGTGGTAGTGCCTGCTCCGCTACTCCGAAGACGGTTGAAAGAGTTTTGCCTACAGAGGTATTTATCTCGAGTGTCGCCTTCCTTTGCTTGTGTGTGGAAAGTGTGCTATCCAAGGCGGTGACTGCTGTCTGCTTTCCTCGGTCTGGAGGGCTGTTACGGGATTTTGTACAAATCGGCAGTGGTGCCTTTGATGATCTTCACAGATGCGTGTCCGGGGCGCGGTGCCTTGACAAGCTAGCTGCTTCTGAAACGTTTAGCCTTGGCCCCGGCCTTTGCTGGCCGTTTTTGCAGCAGTTTGCTTGACGGTGCTGCCTCCTGTAACTATGACCCACTACTGGTGACGTGCGCTGTCTGCTGTGGTTTTGGCAAGCGTCTGCTGGAGGTATCAATTCAAACATACGCTCAGGGCTTGGCTGTGCCCGTTGTGGACCTCACGGCAGAGACTTTGGCCGTCGACATTCTTGGAATCACAGATGTGCACCTCTGGTGCTATGCTTTCGAGGCTTGATTCGCACAGTTTTGGGGGGGCTGGGGCCCCCCCTTGCAGGGTTTCTGAAATCTTTCGGATCCTTTTGCAGCATTTTACATCTTCGCACTTACCATGCTTGCCTGCCAGGGATGAACCTTTCTTTGTACGAAGTTGCAAAGGCTTTGCGCATTACCTGTTGGCCTGCCTTAGGGAGTGATCACTTGGCAATTCTTGAGGGAGCTTCGAGGCTTTTGTGATGATATGATGAGTGATGAAGACGATGCCGAGTTGAACGCCTTCTGAGATGCGTGAGTGCGGAGTGTCACCTGTCTCACCTTGTGCATATGTTGTAGTTTACGTGCAGAATGACCTCTGATGATTGGGGTTTTCTTGGGGTTGGCTTGGTTGCGGTTCTTTGTCTGCTTTTTTGGTTGTGATGCTGGTTTTGGTTTGGCTGGTTGGTGGTGGTTTTCCCCAATGGTCATTTTGCATCAATTGAAGATCCTGCGATCTTTGACTTAGGCTTCCTGGACAACTAGTGACCTGCATTCTGTGTGCAATAGGCACTACCTGGAAAAAAACAACTCAATTCGCTCACTGGGGTGGCATATATCTTTATCTTTCGATGGCAATGCTGAACTTTTTATTGGATCAGGTATTTCATTGATGATACGTCATGGAATGCTGGAATATTGGTTGTGGTACTTGCAAATATTTTGATTGCGCTTTAGGCGCAGGGCTTTCGATTGTGGATTCGCTCTTTCTTTTGGGGGGGCTGGGGCCCCTCCTTCCTTGCGGCTCGCTTTCATCACTTTTACATCTTCGCAGTCACTCTGTGCCAGTGGTGATACAGGTTTTCGTTTTCTTTCGATGTACGAAGCTGCAACGGTGGGATATGTATGGATCTGTGAACTGCCATGACAGAGGATGTCACCAGGTACCGAACAGCATATAGCGTGCAAGATGGCAAGCAGTTGGCATCTTATGACGCTGATGCCTGGTTGATTGTCTTCTGAGCAGAGTGAGTGCGAGGTTTCACGCGTTTCACCTAGTTATGTATTAGTATGACGAGGAAGATGACTTTTTGTGGTGTTTTGGTTCTGGTTGTTGGGCTGGTTGGGCTGGTTGGTTTGTTTGTTTGTTTGTTTGCTTGTTTGCTGGTGTTGTTCCCTGGTTCTGGTTCTTGACTAGGTCATCCTATTTCGACCATTGAATTAGTGAAACATTGATTTCTATTGCAGTCTATCTGGACATCTAGTGACCTGCGTTTAGTGCGCAAGAGGCACTACCCGGGAAAAAAAGATTGATTCGGTGGTTGTTGTTGTTGTTGTTGTTGTTGTTGTTGTTGTTGTTGTTGTGGTGGTGGTGGTGGTGGTGGTTGTGGTTGTGGTTGTGGTTGTGGTTTGTGGTTGTGGTTGTGGTTGTGGTTGACAACTTGTCTACGGAAACATAGTCTTACATTGGTTGGTTGGTTGGTTGGTTGGTTGGTTGGTTGGTTGGTTTGTCTGTCTGTCTGTCTGTCTGTCTGTCTGTCTGTCCTTTCCTTTTTTCGTTTATCTGTTTCTCTGTCTTTCTGTCTCTCCGCGCGGAGCGGGAAAAATATTGTTTCGCAGCGCGAAAAAACCAGCGGCGCGCGAAAAACCCTTTTTCGCAATAGACAAAAACCGATGAGGCGGGAAAAATTGTATTTGCAGCGGGGAAAAAACTAATCGAAAAAACCGTTTTCGCGGCGCGAAAAAACCTCGCGGCAGGAAAAAACCAACCCGCGGCAGGAAAAACTTTTGCCGCAGCAGGAAAAAACTTTTCAGGAAGGCAACGGGAAAAAACTTTCGGCAACGCGAAAAAATTTGGCCGAGGCAGAAAAAAACAGGAGGCAGGAAAAATTTGGCCTTGCAGCAGGAAAAGCCTTCGCAGCGGAAAAAACCTGCATCCGCAGCGGAAAAAAATCGCAGCGCCGGAAGTTTCACCTAGCTAACGTCTCATGGTGCCCTTGATCTTGGGGGGCTGGTTTTTTTTTTGGGGATTTTGTTTGTCTGGCTGGTTTTTGGTTCTTTTGTTTGCCCTTCCGGCCGGTTTCGGTTGCTTTTCAAATCCAAGATGGTCTTTTATGCTTTGTGCGCGCTCCTGCGTGAGTTTGGAAATTCCCGTTGAGCTTAGCGGTTCCAGTGATTGTTGGCATGCAAGACTTGGTTTTCCATCATGTCTAATGCGCTTTTGATCAAATTTTTTGTGCTTGTCTGGAACGATGATGGATTTTTTCGTTTCTTCCCATGAATCTTAACACCCTTGCGGTGCCTCTCAAATTTCTGCCGGTGGATCTTAGTTTCTTTTTTTAAATTAGCAGCCATCAGACAGATTGCAGACTTGAATGTTAATTTCAAATCTGCGTGTTCAGACCTGCGCTTTAAAAGTTTTTGTCTGCGGGACAGATTGCAGATTTAAACTTCAGCCTGAATGACAGCTTGGCAGTTACCTTAGCAGTTTCAAGACTGCCGATTTGTTGACTTTGATGTTGCTTCTGCTCAATTTGGTTTTAGCGCCGAAGTTCGTTTAACATCTCAGTGTGCGCTAAGCTCCCAGGTCCTGAGGGGGGGAGGTTGAAGGTCGCGAAGGGCTTGAAGCCCCCTTAGACCCCGCTTGAATTCCCCTTGACGCCCCTTTCAAGCCCCCTTCCAGCCCCCTTGAAGCCCCTTGAAGCTCCCTTAAGCTTCACGAAGGCGAAGCCTTCTTGAAGCCCCTTGAAACCCCCTTGAAGCTCCCTTGAAACCCCCTTGAAGCCCCCTTGAAGCCCCCTTAATTGCTTCTTTGAAGCCTTTTACAACCGCTTTAAAACCCCTTGAAAACCCTTTGAACCCCTTTCAAAAAAAATTCAATTTTCAACCAGGTTTAAGAAGACTTCGAAATTTCCGAAATTATTTCAAAAAGCCTGGCGGCCTCTCCCTTCGAAGGTCCCGTTTCTCCCGCGCCGTGCTTTCCACGAACATTGCAACAACAATTGCGCCGTGAAAATTTAATGAAAAATTGTTGTAACAATATTTTTTTTTTGAGCAAAACAAACGGGCCAAAAATGTGAATATATTAGTATCGTGACATTTTTGCGTCACGCGCAAAACAATTGGGCCCCGATTTTACCATTGCAACAAAACAATATGGTTCTTTGGGCAAAACAAATGGGCGAGGAAATTTTATTATATTACTTTTGTGACGATTTTGTTTTGTGGGCAAATCAAAAATGGGCCAGGAAATTTTAATGTTGGGTTTTGCGGTCACAACCATTGGCCTGGGAAATTTTAACATTGGTATTTTTTTGATTATGTGAACCATTTAGTATCATTCAAATGATTCAAAATCTGACATCAAATTGCGCAAGCAAAGTATGTGGGGCCCGGAAATTTTCATCATTGTATTGACAAAGCCGATCGATATTCATATAATCTAACATCTGACATGAAATTTCGCCGTCAAAATTATCGGGCCGGGAAACTCCAACTATTACTTCTACGCCAACAATTTACGCGATGTTCATATTTTTTCACATGTGACATTGGGCTTTGCGATCAACAAAATAGCGGTGGGGAGCACGAGCCATTCGTCGCTTTAAGAGACATGGTCCCTGTTATTACCCGCCTGGAGCTTGGTCTGGCACCATTGCCCCGGGAAAGTTAAACAATGGTCTTGGCGCTATGATTTCAACGTCAAACCCCCTTCAAGCCTTCTTCAAGCCCCCTTGAAGCCAGCCCCCTTGAAGCCCCCTTGAAGCCTCCTTGAAGCCCCCTTGAAGCCCCCTTCAAGCCCCTTGAAGCCTTCGTCTTTCAAGCCCCCCTTCATGCCCCCTTCGAATCTTCTTCAAGCCCCTTTCAAGCCCCCTTCAAGCCTTGTTGAAGCCCCCGTGAAGGCCCCTTGAAGCCTTTCAAGACCCCTTCAACCTTATCAAAGATGAAACCCCCTTTGAAGCCCCCTTGAAGCCCCCTTGAAGCCCCCCTTCAAGCTTCCCTTCAAGCCCCCCTTGAAGCCCGCCTTCAAGCCTTCAAGATCTGAAGGGTACCATCTTTTTAAGTTTGCGGGTCCTTCCTGGAAGAGACGTTGCAATGGAAGTGAGAGAGAGGTGAAGAGAGTCAAGTGGTTTGGCTTTTCTGTCTCAGCACTTCGTAGCTTGCGTTCTGAGCTGTACAGGTTGAGGCTAGGGCTTGGTGACTGTGCCAATGCGGCAATACGGCGCTTTGGTGTTGCAACTTCGTGCAAGCCCAGAGAACCATGCCGAGCACAGACCGATGAAAAAACGAAAGGTGCAAATTTTGTCAACTAGACAAGCCAATCAAACGTAGAATGCAGAGTGGTCAAATGGATAAATGCCAATCCATCTTCTGATGTCTCGTTCTTGCTTCACTCCTTTGATACCATGACCGCGGCTTGTGGACATTCTTCGGGACCAGTGCTTTGAGGAAGCAGTCTTTCATCAAGTCGGGTAGTCCAGGAGGATGGTGGCTTCGTTGCCGTCGGGTAGTCGAGTCGGACAAGGCTCTAGCGGCTGCTTTTCTTTTGCTCCTGGCCCTTGATCCAGAAATATGAACAAAGAACATATCGTTGCAAGATCCATTGCCATAAGTTCCAAGTTGCCCAGTTCCATTGCCATAAGTTCCAAGATCATGGCTTCCCGTGTCACCAAGCGCTCTATGAGTGGGGTCAGCTCAACGGAGACTTGCAGATCTTGTTTACCAATGACCTACGCTGGCGGACTGAACCGGCGATATCATGTCACAATTGATGCGAGAGTGGCTCGGGCATGGTGGAACCAACGCCGGGTGGCAACGCCGTGTGGATACCCCAATGCGCCAACGGTTAACGGCGCCAACTGTTTGGCGACATCAGCGGACGGCAGAAGCTGACTTAGAGGAGACCTTTCGAAAGGTAGCGCTGATGGTGTCCTGATAGTTGATCACTGTTTGGTAGGCTTAGTGTTGTGTTATTACGGGGAGACACAGCTGATTGTGTTTCCTTCATGGCGGGCTCTGCCTTTACTACGCCGGCGCCAATGATTTGTTGGTGGATCACATTTTGCTAGGCCGCCTCCTTGTAAGCCGTCACGGTAGCCGTGTGGAGCTGGGGCCTTGAACACTTTCTAATCGGAAAGGACCCATATTTGAAAAATTATCAAAGGGTGATTCTCCACTGACTCTTATTGAATGATCCTGTTGAGGAACTAGTCTAGGGACAAGCTTTGCGCTCGGCGGGTGCTGCCAGTGACAGCAATATTTACCTTTGCCATGGTAAAACTCTACCGCCCCCACAGCGACACTTTTGTACCTTCATGGGCTCATTTTGCGTACTGGTCCTGAGTGCACGTACTGCTATCTTGGCTGGAGACACCTTGGCTGGCTGCTTGGACTTTTTGACCTTTGCGGCTGACTTGAGGAGGCGCAAGAGACCTGCTCGCAAGGCTATTTTGAGAGCTTACCTATGACAGCATCGTCGTCAATGAAGGCACGGCAAAGGGTGTGAGCTGGCTGACGGATGAGTGCGCTTGGCTTCTCACATTGTGAGTTCCATTCGCCTTTCAGGGACGGTACTGGCATTGTTAGCACTGCATCGAGTTGATATGGATGAAATAGCCCTATCATCTACAGTGGTGCCTCATCGTTATGATACAAGGTTACTTGAATTCATTTTTGGCGCTATCCATGCTTCTCGCTGCCTACTTGGCTGCGTGTGGCGGCTGTCGCTGATTGCCACGGTACAGTTCTGCTTGTACGGGCAAAGATATAGATGACTTCTGGCTCATTGTCATCGTGATGATGATCTTCGTGGCTTCGCTGGGGCTGGCCACCAATCTTTCGTGTTTGGATGGCGGTTGCACGAGATGCACCACATGGAGAAGTTGCAGTGAGTGTGAGTGCATGGCTTTAGTTCCTTAGCCTGTTTCACCTGCACCAAGATCACTTTTGCGTTTACTTGTCGGACACCTGGGATCCTGGCTGGGGGTATCCTGGATGCTGGTGGTGGTTTGGGTCTTTGTTGCTTCTTGGTTTGCCTCTGGTAGCTCTTAATGATCTTACTGTTGTCGATTCGTGACCTGCGACTTTCGCGTTGGCACTTGGAGACAAAAAAAATCCATTGCCATAAGTTCCTGGATTCCATTGCCCGACCGATTCGTATAAGAACCCACGCAGTTTGAGTGCATGAAACTGGCTAGAGCTTTGTTGGCAAGATGGCAGTCCTTGGGCGAGGAAGGTGACTATGCTACTACTTTTTCGGCTCTTCGCGCTTGCTTCTGCCCTTTTCTTAAGAACTCAAGAGTGCATTCACACTCACGTAACCTCGGTCCAGGCACATCAGGTGTTAATTCTCTTCAAAAGCCAAAGGAAATACCACCACCGATCAGTTCCAGCGTCAAGGTGCCAGCATTTCGTTACAGTGGCAAGATGTCCATCTAACCCAGCAGCCAATCCTACCACCACATTCAAAGCCGCAGCGCAGTACCCGAATGCAATTTCCAGATGTCAATCAAACTAGAGCCCTTTCGTACGCTTCACTGTTTTACCTCACTCAAGATCAATTTTTGCCTTTGGTCGGCGGGGGGGATCCTGGCTGGTGGTTTCGGTTTTGGTTTGTTTTGCTTGCTTCTTGGTCTGCAGCTGCGGAAATCGATGATGTTAAAGAATGTCCAGCAATATCAAGTTTCCAAAGAGAAGGCAAAGAAAACTCCAGCAAACGCAAAACTCTTAGAGTGATCTGCGACACCGTCACAACTGCAAATGCCATACCGTCACAACTGCAAGTGCCGGGATGATCTGGACCCTGGAAGCCTAGTCATTTAGCATTGCGCAATGCGATGTCTATGAACGCAATTGAAAGTATACTTTGACATCGGTCATTGGCAAGCTGCTTGTTTTCAGATCCGTGGAACGATCATGCAAAACAACAAAGGAGTTCAGGGAGTCGCTGGTACGCCCCAGGGGGTATTCCAAAGAGCAAAAATGACTCTTGGACTTGCGTTTGTCTTAATTATGATGTGGTCTATCTCCAAAATACTTTGGCCAAAATGATTTATATTCAGATGGTCAAAATCATTGTATTCCATTTTTCAAGACATTGCGCAGGAAACAACACGCCAACATCGCGATGGCTGCCCATGTCCGTCGCGTGCCGAGCTAGGCAGTGTCACATGCAATGAAACAATTGTTTCGGAGCGGAAACCTTAACAGAACCCTGAGGCTTCAAGGGCTTTAATCTTTGAAATTTTCGGGAGGAAACGACCAAAGCCTCACGGTACTAAGATTTAAAAACTTTTGATTTTTTTGAAAAAGGTGGGTTTTTCCTTGATTTTGACTGTTTGCGTTGTTTTTGCTCAATTTTTTTTGTCCTTGTGCTTTTCAGCCTTTCTAGCCATTCGGAGAGGGTGTCTAGTGCATTCTTTGTGGAGAAAAAACAAGGCTTGAAGGCTCCAGACCTCTTTAGGCTTAGGGGCGGCTTTAACTGCTTATTCATTTTGATTCTTGTTGACTTTTTTTTGTCAGTTTTTTTCATTTTTTTTGATTGCATTTGGTTGTGTTTTCGTGACATTTGACGCTCTTAGATTTTTTCTTCGCCAATGGTTTCGTTTTGATATTTTTTGGTCTTCATATTTCAAAAGGTTTTCTTGAATTTACATAAATCGATTCCGCTGTGTTTCACTTGTTAATTTTGCTTGCTTGATGATTACTGATTGTTTATTTTACATTGTTGTATTAATTTGGCCCTGTTGTTTTTGGATTTGTTTAGATTTGCTTTGATTTGGTTACTGTCTGGATTTTGCCCTATGTTCTTATTTGTTGTTTCTGCCTTTTGGTGACTGCTGGTTGCTTGTTTGTTTAGTTTTGTTTGGTATTGATCTTTGTTTTGATGTGTTTATTTTTCTTCTAATGTGATATTTTTAGTTTTCTAAAATTACATTTATTCATTTGTACGTTTATAGGCAGACGTGCACCGCAGAAGGGAGGGCGCAGCGCCTCCGCCGTGTTGTTCTCCTCATTGAATATGAACAGTTCTCACAAGTATCGCTTTTGTTGTAGCCTTGCTCGAGTTACAGACGAATGTGCACATATGCTTATGTAATTTGGTGGTACGCGCCGTGAATTGGAATGATGAATTTGATTGATTTGATGTGATTAGAGAAGACGCTCAGGAACATAGAACACAAACATGTGGAAAACTTTGCGGCTTCGATCTACTGTACAGCTTTGTTCAAGGTGACTTTGTTCGCCTGTCCACCAATCTTTTAAAAACTGCGAAACTCATGCATATTCATCACCAACATGCAGCGTTGGGTTCAAAATGCGTTTGACTTTCATCGGCAAGACGTCAGCTGTGCCGCAACATGAATTCAGGAGTGGAGTCGAAAGTGAGAACAGCACTTTGCCTTGAGGCATCCAGGCAAGATTCCGAAGGTGATGTTGTTGAAAACCAATATTTCAGCCTGGGTTTATGAGGTTCCGTGCAGTGTCCGCACTGTTTTTGCTTTGCAAGGAGCCTGGCTGCAAAGCACCACTGCAGAAGCCTCAGGTCAAATGCCAGGCTTCGTGGGTGAGTGGAAGACCTGAAAACCTGTTGTTGTATAGCTGGGCATATCCACTGGTCTTGGAAGAGGTTGCTGTCGCAATAGGGAAGCATAACTTGCAACGAAAAAGTCGATTACAAGACCCCCATTCTCCGAGCCGCCTAAGATCGGAAAGGTCCCTGAAGGGCAGGTTCCAAGGAGGGTTCTGGAAGAGTTGTTCTACCGTACTACCAGATTTTCAAAGACAGGTTTCTTTTTTATTTTTGCCACAACAATCTGCGAAGAGTGCGAACCCTATTTACAAGGTCCATCCTCATATGCTACAACAAAGATAGGCAAAAGATAAGAGGCTTCAACTCTCATCTCGGCCCGGAAGCAGCTCGTCCATTCTCCAATCGGATTTGTATTTTGGGGAGACTTGATATTCTTCAATCGATTTTCTCTTTCTTTTTCCCCAACAGCAATACGTTGCTATGGGGTCTTTAGCCCAGATCGGCTCTGGTGCGACAGCTTCAACACCAGGTTCCGGACAAGGTTCCGGAGCGGTGTCGGTGCTGTTACAGATGCATACTGAGCTTCCGGAAGGTTCCGGTGCAGCAACTTGGTGAGGTGACCAGGGGGTTCCGGTGAAGAAACCGGTCAGATTCTGGAGGGTTCCGGTGCAGATGGCCGATGAGGTTCCAAAGGGTTCCGGTGAATAAACCTGGTGAGGTTCCGGAGAGTTCCGGTGCAGATAGCCGATGAGGTTTCAAAGGGTTCCGGTCCAGAGAGCCGATGAAGCTCCGTGGTTCCAGCGCAGATACCTGGTGAGGTTCCGGAGGGTTCCCGATTTTCCCAGACAGCAAAACATGGTTTGCCATGAGGTCTTGAGCCCAGATTGGCTCCGGAGCGATCCGGGGAAGCTTCCAGACCGGGTTCCAGCATGTTCGCAGCATACACCTCAGGTTCTGCAGGGTTCCAGCGCAGATCCACGTCAGGTTCGGCCAGGTTTCAGTGCAGCATCCAAGTTGGGTTCCGCCGGGTTTTCCGAGCAGCATCCACGTTGGGTTCGGATGCAGCATCCACGTCTGGTTCCGGAAGTTCCGACGTAGCATCTAGATTGGGCTCAATGAAAGAGATGTTTCAATTTGGTGAGAATGTGCAATGTTGAGACACTGGCAGTGTGGAAGAAAATCTCTTTTTCCGCATCATGGGTATTCTCGACTGACCACAAACATACCATTCAGCAGGTCAGGTCAACATCAATAAATCAGAAAGAAGTGCTTCACACAGGCTCCGCATGCCAGCTGTCATGCTGTTGGGGATAGCCCTTGAGTTCTTTTTTATGCGAGATTGTTGTGACTGTACTTTGCAGGGGTCAGCGAAAGTCTCTCCTCAGTGGAAGATTCAGGTGTTTTGTTCCAAATGTTTGTGTCAAACATTGCATTTTGTGCCATCGGGTTTGAATGGAACCTATCTAATTTCACAAAGTCCCAGTTGCGTTAGATTGCAAGGCTGGGTGAGCATTGCTGGTTGTGATCTGGAGGCTTCCTTGGTGGACTTCAAGGTTCTTTGCCGCTGCAGTGATCAGAAGGGCAACCAGACCGACGGCTGCCGTGACTTTTCAATGCCAGGTTTGTCATAAATCCTTCCGATCTGGCAATCAGCTGTTCAAACACTTGAGGAGCGAGCACTCGAACCTTCACATCAACTGCGTTTGCAGTGGCTGTAAGATGTTGCATATTCCGGGGACTTGTTTCATTAGACAAGATGAATTGGTTCTTTGCAGAAAGTGCTACGAGCGAGAGCAGCAGCATCCTAGTTTTGATCCAGCAGTCTTCCGTCCAAGTGATGTTCCCAAACACATGCGTGGACATGAGCAGCTGGCAGAGCCAGCAAAGGAGCAGAATGAACCAAACTCATTCCTAGTTCTAGAAGGCCCTCCTATAGAGATGCCGGAGAGCACGAAGTTTCCCACCAATTTGCTCTGCGTTTTCAACCGCTATGCATCATTGGAAAGACCAATCTTCCGAGTACCCAGCAAGATTCTGTTGAAGGATGTGGCATATGAAGAGTTGCAGATGGCTTTTGAGCAAGGGTTGCTGTGTGGAACACCTATTGGCACGAAGTCAACCTTTGTTCATGGAGACCAGAATTCGTGGCTGCAGCTGTCCAAGGAGGATCCGGACTGCGATGTTGCGCTGGCACCCAGGCAGCCCGAGCTTACTAGGGACCTGCTGCGAGCGATATGCCGCCACAGTTCTCACACAAGTCTGTCAGTGCAAGATGTCCGGCGCTTGGCAAAGTCTATTTGGGACATGCGCAACGATGCCAGTGCGTGGCAAATCTGCGCAGAGCAAGCACCTGGATGTGAGATCAAAAGGCGTCGAGGTTCAGATGGGCCTCACAGTCCTGTAATTGAGATAAATCAGCCAGAGGATGTACCAAAGCTGCTTGCCTATGAAGAGTTTGCTTTTAGCTTCCTTCGGAGCGTGAATGAGGAGGAATTCTATTCTACAAATAGTTTGGCTGAGTCCATGTATTACTATGCAGAGCATCCAGAAGGTAGTGCGGTCCCACCAGACATGTGCTATGACCTCGTGCGGGAGGCCCGCCGCAGTGGTTTCGTGCGGCGATCAGGCAGCAGTGCTGGGGCGATGAGAGTGCAGTTGTTTTCCCAGTCTTGCAGTTCGATTGACTCTACTTATGTCAAAATCTACGAGGACCTCGAGAAGACAAGCGTATGGGGAAACAAAGTTGACTATGAAATTCTGGGCAAGGAGGAACTCATGCAGCGGCGCATTGAAACCGTTCGGACCTGCGAGGTCCCTGAGCCTACAACTTTGATCAACAAGAGAAGAGATTTCTGTTCTATGCAAGAAGAGATTTGAAAAAAATGTGTCTAGTTGAGAAGACTAAAACTTTCAGTCTTTACTGAGCTGGGCAGATTCTGAGGTACTTCCAACCAGCGGTGTGAAGGATGCTGCAAAATGTGTCCAGCAATATGGAGGCTGCTTTGCGAGAAAGTTTTGTGAGCATCATGAAAGGACCTGCGTTCAAACGCGGTTCTTGTGATCTCTTGTGTTTGTTAAAGTATTGGACTTGCCCTTTGAGATATGAATTTAGGGTAGATGACCTTTGCCTGCGTCAGGCACAAACCACATTTTCAGTCGTACAGGAATTAGGGTTCCAAATTTGTGAAGGCAAAAGGCATTTCCCGGGATTCCAAGTCTTGTCCCTCACTCCCAGCCTCTTGGGCCTCCACTCTTGCAAGATCTCTTTTCCTGGTTCTCAGGTGTTCTCAGCATCGACAAACTGCTGGAGGCATGAGAACCACACAAGAAATTCTTGTATCCCGCCTATGCACAAAAAGAATCACATCTCATATGGGCTGTATGGCAGTATTGTAACCTGGAAGCAACAATAGGAATATTAACCATTTTGACCCCCTGGCCCTTCTCCCTCAAAACGGCCTAGAGACCTTGGCTCGATGGCGAGTATCCTCAAGGGCATCAACCAGAGTCCCCGGAGTCCCCAGTCCCCGTATTTTGGATATGGTTTGTTGGTTTGTTGTTTGCAGTAGTGTAGCAGGGGCAGTAGCAGTAGCCGTAGTCGGGGTGTGGGTAAGAGGAGGCGCAGGAGCAGTAGCAGGAGCAGCAACAGGAGCAGCAGGAGGAGCAACAGCAGGAGAAGAAGCAGGAGCAGGAGCAGGAGCAGAAACGTCGATGGACATGATCCGCAAGGGAACCCTTGTAGACCGCATTGTAGAGCTTGGATGGGAGAGTTGCTGCAAGTTTGTGTCGACAGTCGTATTTTGCAAAGACCATGACAGGGTTTCGGTTGGATCGGAGTTTTATTGTCAAGGAGAAGCTGCAACTTGGGGGAAGACTGCCCTTATGTGCATCGACGGATCCTATACAGAGCAGGAGCAAAGCTGGTGGGTAGAAAGGGCATCCCCATTGAGTTTTGCTTCCTGTAGCGCGTTGGCAGAATAATCATGTTGGCATGTTGCCGACTGTTGCAGGAGCTTGTACTCTGCACGACGGCCTCTCCGAGGAGAATTGTCGAGTTTCCGACGAGCGACTTCGTGACTGAGCTGCGGATACATTGTGACAAACTGCGACAAAGCTTTGATGACAAAACTCAAAGAGAACTGAACGACTTTTTCCTTCCCAGCAAGCTGGTTGGATACAGTTTTTCTATGTTTTTCTTCTTGATCTGATTAAGAAGGCACTTGTCAAAAACGGAAGGATGAGAGAGCAGGAATTGAGTTCAATCGAAACTTAAAGGGATCAAAGGGCCTGGCAAGTGAACAGCTTTCGTGGAGTCACTATTCTAGCGCCTTCCATTGCATGGCCTTCATCCTACAATCAAGCTATAGCAGCTAATAGGTTTGAAACGACTACGGAGTTGGGTACTTCTGTTGGCGGCTGCAGCAAGGTGAGGTCTTTTGGAGCTACATGTTGGAAGGCCAGTTGCGAATTCATTTGGGAGACCTTCTTGAGAGGCAGGGCTGGGTTGAACTATGGCCATTTGGTGTGGTTGAGTCACAACAGAACTGAGCGAGATTCCGGACTTCTTATTCGAAGGCCGAAAATGTTGTGAGCAAGATTGTTTGCTCGTGACTTTGTTTATTGTTGCTATCTCTTGGAGCAATTCAAGGTACAAGGACGTATGTTCTGACTAGTGACTCGTGACTAGTGATTAACTTGCCGGTCTTTGGAAACGACATGGAGGAACAGTTCCTCCTTCATTGTCCTAAGTGGGCAGATTTTTCTGGGGACTTAGATTGTGACAGCTTCGGCCTTTCTATGTACTAAAAGGAAGCACCAGCTAATGGAAATGTCTTTTCTCTAGCTATCTATTGGCCAAGACTTCCGGGCGCGTGCGTGACTCTGGTGGCCGGGGCCACAGCAAGAGATTTGCCTTTGTTAATTTTTCATTTTTGTGGGGGGGTGCCTTGTCGTTTTTGATTCTTCCTAGGGGGGCATGCGTGTGCATGCTGGACCTCTTATCATTGCCAATACAGGCAGTTGCCAACGAGTTAGCAAACCAGAACCAATTTTTTTGACTCAAGTGTACAGGCTTGTACGATGACTGAATTACTTGTTGTTGACACTCTGCCGTTTCCAGCCCGCTGCCAATTTTCCACCGCCTAGGTTTTCAGTTTCGCGACATGTCGGGCCAGGTTCATTTTTCTTTCACACGTGTGCACACGCTTAGGCACACTTATCAAGCAGGGTGCGTGTGTTGGACTCGCAGGTCCTGACATTGACTCGTCTTTTGGACAAAACCAGTTTTTGACAAGTGTCATGACCGTGAAAACTTGTATGCTTGAACTGCCTCAAAGAGCCTGAGTGGAACAGCTCAGGCAACAGTTTTGAGCATAGAAAATGTAGATATGAATCATAGCTGCAAAGGTAGGTAAAATCTGCATCCAGCAGCCAAATCAGTGCAGCATAACACACTCTTCCTTGGACTGCCACCGGTACAACTCAATGAATGCCCAAGCTTCTTGAACATGATGAAAGTTAAATCTTGCTTCCATACACACAGACACATGCACACAGACATGTGCGTACAGAGAAAAACAAACACACAGACACACACCTGCACAGAGACAATCCTTCCTACTTGTAGCATACTATTTTGTTCGGAGGCATGGTGTTCCAGAAACAACCTCCACGTGATTGCGCGAAGGCCTACAAGACCACAGTCCCACAACCACCCAACAAATTCCACAACCAGCCAGAGACCCCGGGCATATTTGAGAGCATCGCCTGCTTTCGCTTCAGCCGAGCCATGGTTCAGGTGGTTGGAAAGACGGCCTGAGAGGATCAGAGTCCTAGTGCAGTGCCTTCAGGAAGCAGTGCAAAGCGGACAGGTGAATGTGTTGGTATTGGCTGCTGAGAGCCATTTGGCAAAGTACTGGCAGAAGAAAGTGGTGGAGGATTTGGAAGGCGCGATGGCTGCAGATGGAGTCTGTGTTTTACTCTCTCCTGTCCTTGTAAAGTTGCCACTGAAGCTTTGGGACTGTCTGGAGAAGTTCTTTGAATATGAGCTGCTCAGCCGCAATCAACGTAGCGCCATGTCGAGGTAAGTTATCGGTTATCGGAGCTGAATCTTTTTCAGTATCACTATAGTTGGTTGAGTGGAAATCTCAGCACATACCAAGATTCAGGCCTTTGTGACCTTCAGCATTTGGAGTTTACTGGTTCTCAAAAGTTTTCTTCCTGAGGCAGCTGACGAAGAAGGATTCATATTTCACTCGGCTGTGCAAATCCTGCTTTGGTCTGCATGTCAAGAAGGAGGTGTGGATGCGAACCTGTAGAGATGCTGGCTTTCGCTATCACAAGCAAAAACCGAATCGAAATCGCCCTGGTTGTTTGTGGTTCAAGCGACCGGGTGAGAACAAGAAAGCTCGTTGGCAACCTCATAGCAGCGATTTGGAAAAGCGAAAAACAGATTTGCGTGAATTCTTGGGAGGTTCGCTAGAAGCATGGCCATCGGTGGCAGTGTTTTTGGAGTCAGCCAGGGTGTTTGGCCCGGAATCTTTGCGGTCCACGGCAAAACGAAGATCACGCCTGGCTTCTCTGTATTCAATGTTGAAAGATATACTGCAGGAGCAACATGTGGAAAATGCTGAATACGATGCATATAAACATGGCTTTGATAGCGATAGCATCGCCAGCACCTCCGAAGAGCTGCACAGTGACACATCTGAGATGGGAGATGAGTCAGAGGAGGAAAATGAAGTGGACAGCGAACCAGAGGGTGAAAATGTATCAAACGGAGGATGGATTTTTCCACCCCCCAGCCAGTCGGTTGATATCACTCTGTGGCCCTCACCTGGCACACTGTTACAAACGGTAGAGAACCTTTTTCGGGGACTGGAGGATCAATCTTCAGATGAGACAGCATCAGTCACAGGCAGGCGAGTTCTGAAGTACACCAAGCCGTACCGTGATTTGCGGGACATGTTGTTGAAGCTGAAGCGTGGGATTGTTGAGGAAGAAGGGATGGTGGATGCTTTTGCGTGCAAAGTCTTGGAAACCGCTGGTTATGGGTCAAGTTTTGTCAGGAATTGGCTTGGAAACGAACCCGTTGAGTTCGACTTATTGACAGCTATGTTGGTGGCACGATGGCGGCAAAGAATTAGAGGTGATGACGGCAACATGTGCAGGCTTGAGCTACTGGCAAATTTGTTAATTGTATACTGTATAAATTTGAGCACTGGTCGAAGAACCCCTGCTGTTTCTGCCACGTCACTAGAACCACCCAAGACTTTCATTCGGAATCAAATTCCTGTTAATGGGATGAGCGGATGACCTAAAACATGGGCGCACTGCTCAAGTGAGCCAGTCCTGAGGATGCCTGAAGAAAGTATTCATGCTCAGGAGAAGGGGATGGGCGGCAGTTTGGCAGCCCTTTCGAGGGCTTGGCCCTCTACCATATCATATTCCTTCATATTCCTTGGAGTAAAGACGTTCCGCGAACAGGGTTTTCATCAAGCAAGGATAATAAACTGATGTATGTTGTAGGTTGACAATTTATCCGCGTGTAAGATCAGTGGAGGAGGGTCGTTGTGGGGTTTTGCCCTCGCTGACACTGCAGCAAGGAGATTCTGGCTGGGTTTTTGCTCGCGCATGCTCTGAGCTTCGGTCAAGGTCGTTCGCACACGTTGCGAAAGTCCCCTGGCAAGCTTTCGTTCTGCCTGCAGATAGTGTTATACAATATGGCTGTGGCTCAAACTTCAGCCCCCAAAATCAAATGCTTTCCAACTCAACGTGGCCAGTTTCCGGTTCAATTTTTTATTCCTTCTGAGCCACACCAATATCAATGTTTGAATTGTTGCAGGTAATTTCAAGGGAAGTTGCTGGATGACTTGAGTAGAAAGTCTTTGCGAGCTTTTCAGCCCCAGTCTTATTTTTCAGTGCTGAATCCTTCCCCCTAATGAAACCCTCAAAAGTGGTGGATCTATGGGTTTTAGAATTCCACACGAAGGCATTTGTGTTGTGAGCACAAAGTTATGTTTGGGCATGTTCTTCAGGCGCATAGCGGGTTCGCTTTGGCGGCATCCTCGTCTTCAGGGCAGGCTTGAGATCGTGTCTCGTGGAGGACGCAGTTTCAGGGTTCAGCATAAGCAAGTCATTTTTCAAATGCATTTCGTCATTCATTTGAATTCATTTATGTTTCTTTGTTAAGCTTAGGAGTTGCAACCTTTCGAATGTTCTTCCTGCCAGCTTTGCCGCAAGGAAGCATCGGAATGGGATTGGACACACCCGGCTCAGACCACGACATATTCCTTCTTGTGCACGACGGGGACGAGGGCATGGTGCAGCTGATTTACGAGGTGATCTTGGATCTGCAGAAACAAGCAGACACGCATCCCCGGTTGAAGCGTGCCAGAGTCCAACGCAAAGATTTTGCAGTGGAGATCACAGGCTACTACCGTGACAAAGAATTTGACTTGGTGCCTTACACACGCAGAAATGACGGTGAGTTTCAATGGGATCCCCAGAGAGACGTATGGCAACCCCTCTTACACAAAGATTTGACACCACACCTGCAAGGGCTGTCGCAGCAGGATCCTGAAGGATATCTTTCGGCACGACTTTTGAAGATTTGGAACGAATCCTTGCCACGGATTCGCAACGGTAAGGCTCCTTTCATTTCTGTGCATCTTCCGTTGCTGAGCCTGGCAGCTCGCGACCATGGCTACTTTGAAGGGTGCAGGAATATGCAGGAATATCTTTCTGCCTCATTGCGATTTATAGAAGAGAACTGGTGCCGAGAAGAGGTGGGGACACAGGACACAACATGGTGTCTCGTCAAAGCTCAACCGCACTTGGAGAGAATGACCAAAAAATATCACGAAACTAAGCTGGAAAGGAAGCTTCCACAGCTTCTTCAGGCCAAGAAAGAGATTTTGTCACAAGCGCTCGACATCCAAGGGAATGACAGGTGTGCAGCTGATCGAGTGCTTCTTTTGATGCGTTCGTTCTTAGCTGTAGAATCTGTTGCCATAGAAGTGGTGAAGAGAGGTAGCAAAGAGGCCTAGAGCATCAGAAGCAGTCGTTCATGGCTTATTTATAGCAGTATGAATCATCATGAAAGATCCATAGTCACCACTACAAAATTGAAATAGTACGGTCCATTATATAGCCCAGGAATCAAAGCATCCCTGTGCAAATGTGGCTTGTCAAAAAACCGCGGCTTGGCTTGCGTGCGGCAGCTCAAGGCCACAGACATGCACTGCACGTTCATGTTTGTTGACTACTGGCCGTCGCCATTTTTGCTCCGTTCACCAGAGAATACATGATGTTTGTTAGGTAGTGAGTACTGTATCAATTTATTGACATGGAAACCTTTCTTGAAAATCACTTGAGAATGTTGTCACATTTTTCAGCAACTTCTTGATTGCTAGATCCTACCAATGCGCCGGTTGCGGGGGAAGCAGCCTGCGCCGAAGCAAAGCGCTGAGACTGGCTTGGTGAAAGTTTTTGGATTCCTGGCAGAGGCTTTGGGACTGAATGTGTCTTGGATTCGCATGTTCACGTGCCTTGCTGTTGTGACTGCTACTGCACAAACAGCTGGTTGCATCTCCAAAACCGTAGTGGACACTCTTTGGGAGCTTCCCACTGAAGTCGGGGATCTCATGGTCGAAATTGTGACGTCTTTGGCTGAAGAGAACTTGCAAGCAATGGGAGAAGCAATTTCAATTTGCAGGCCCGGATTCACCACTAAGGTCTTTCGCATAGCTGCGGTTTCTCGGGCCTGTTGGAGATGCCTGGGGAGCGATGCGAGCTTTTGGAAGGAGGTGCCGATTCTTTCCCATTTTACACATTGTGTGTGAGATGCATTGCAAATGGATCTGTATTTCCAATGTGTGATATGTTTTCCCGCCCGACATGCAAGCGGTGCTGAAATTAAAGGTGGCATGACGGTCACGCAACCGCAATCCCTCCAGCCACTGAGCGGGCCACCAGTAGCGTGTGGTTCTGCTCCCAGAGCTTAATTTCAGCGACGTATAGTGGGAAACAGTATGGGCTCCCATCCGTTGGTCATGAGACCTTACAGCCTTACAGCCTTACAGGTTCCTGGCATGCAAACCGTATTGCAGTCAGGGTTCAACCTTACCAACAAGCACCAGACAAATCGATTCAAATAGCATAGCGTGACTTGCCAAAAGTGCTGCGACAGCAAGTAGTAGCGGATTCAGTTCTGGACCTTGCAGACAACTTGGCAAATAGCAGTGCGGTCTTAGCCCCAGCCTTTTTGCAATCGACGGTTCCCTAGCAAGCAAACGGAGTGCTTTGTTGTTCAGGTTCGTGGTCGTACTGACAGCCATTCAGCACGCAAATAAGATTCAGATCCTCTGACCTTTTCCGCGACACCGAGAAAGAAGCCAAATAGAACATGCTAGCTCGGGCCTGGTCATCACGCTTCTCGATAACCACAAACCAGGTAAACAGTAGTGAGATTGGTCCCCGACCTTTCCAGCAGCCATTTGGCAGGCGAATGTAGTCAGTTGAAACGAGCAAGCCTTCACAAATGCTTGTATGAAAAGAGATTGTTTGAAGAAGGCGTGCCTTTTTTTCTATTTACATGGACCATCACTTGCAACAAATGAGATACATCATTTCTCATTGAGACTGCTGATGCACGTTGTGTGTTTTCATTTTTGATTTGTGAGTTGGCCCAGTTTGGACTTGAACCATGGTCAGGTGTTGGGGCAGAGCATCTCTTTGTTCCAATTTGAGGACAAGGACGGCGCGAGCAAATCTATCTTTGCTCGCATTCCTGCAGATCTTTGGTCGCTTGATTTGCAACTCGGAGATGTTGAGTGGTTCTACTGCGGAAAAAGGGAGGCAGGAGCTTTTTGAAATCGGTGTATCCCCAACCCCCGCGGGTTTATTTGTAAAGGGAAATAGAAACAAGGTCACGGGAAGCACAATTTCAACCCCACCCATACTTACTTGATGTTTTTACTATAGACTTGGAGGTGGCTTATGAATTTGAACCTCCGGTTGCTTGCTTAAGGTAAGGCAAGGGTTCCTTCTGTTTTGAAAACACCAGGTTAGTGCAGACGCCTTGAAACTACTTGCGGGCAAACTTGGCAGTCTCAAGAGCCTTTTGCTACGGCTTTTTCATCATGATGACAAGGAAGATCCAGGAAAAAATGCTAAAGAGGAGTTGATGAAAAGTCTTCCGAGCACTTTGACATGCTTGAGTTTGACGATGGACATGGAAGATTGGGTGATGGAAGCTTTAGCTGCCCACATGCCGCCAAAGTTGCAGAGCTTCGAAATCGATTTCAAACTTAGCTTGAAGGGCAGCGTTTGCAAACTCTTGGAGGCTTTGCCGTCATCCTTGGAGTGTTTGAAACTATGGCTAGGAGAAGTGTTGGAAGATGAGAACATGCCACAATTGACCTCACTTGTCAAAGCCAATCAGGGGCTAAAGACATTGAGCCTGGGTATGGAGAACTGCCAGCTGTCAGGGGAAAATATTGCTATGTTGATTGGCAATATTCCAGCTGGACTACACTGTTTGCAGCTGAAGATGGCTGACTTGGATTTGACCCACGCCGATGTATGCCCTGCTTTTGCTGAAGTCTTTGCAAAGCTTGGAAGCTTGCGAGTACTCAGCTTGGACTTTGAGAATTCCAGAGTTGGGACCATGTCTCAGCTGTTTGAAGCACTCTCAATGGAGCTGTTCCAGTGCTCACTGAATTTTGGGGCTTGTCATTTGACCCCCTTGAGCCTGTCGTCTCTTGCTCACATGTTGACCCGGCAGCCAATACTGGAGAGATTGGACCTTGATTTGCGAGCCACAAATGTGACTGGCCAGGCAGAGCAAATTTTTCGAAATTTGCCCGGCAGCATCAGAAATCTCGCCTTGGGCTTCTTCAATTCGAATTTGCGCGGCGAAGCCTTTGATATCCTTTCGGCCGCTTGGATCAGTTTTTGAGGCTTTGAAAGGTTCAGGTTTTAACTGTGAGGGAGTTGGGAGCTACAGTTTTGAAATATAGCTGGTCGGATCATCAATATTTGCATCTGGATACGTTGGCTTGCCTACCAAGCCCTACCAAGCTGGAGGCGTCTTTGCCCAAAAACCTCCAGTCATTGAAACTCGACGTGAACGGCTGCACACCCTGGACTCGAAAACATTTGGAGAAGTTCTTTTCCAGCTTACCCCGGAGCCTGGTGGCTTGACAGACATATGGCTGTAGTAACCGGACATGACTTTTCAGGTCGAATGCCGATGATTTGGATTGATTTGGCGCATGGTAGGTTTAAAACATGGAACCATTGCATACATGGAGATGGAATGGCACATGAAAGAAATCTATTTTCCCAATCCTTTGCATTAGACAAGCATATTTGTCGATTGTAGCTTTTCTTTTTGCATATGGCTTTTTGTTGAGAGACGGGTGCTAGGACACGTTTTGTTTTTTAGACAAAAATCTGCAGTTGAATTTCTGCGTGGCTCCTTGGAAAGGTAAAGCTTGAGCTGGACGCTGAGTGGCGAACCCTTTGCAGACTCCGACAGATTACATTTTCTTGTCCGTTAAAGGCACTGAGTCTTCACTCAGATTCCCTTCAAGCCCCATGTGATGGACAGCTGTTCCTTGAAGCGTGGGCGGCTGCAATTCAAACACTGAACCTGCAGTCCCTTTCCTAAAGTATATAACTGTTGTGCTTCGTGACTGATGCTTTTCTTTGTCCCTCAGCTGTCCTTCAAAAGCCTTCAATATCGAATGCAAACTGCAGGTCTTTGACTTCTAGTAGGGTTGCAGTTTGATTATATAACAAATTATTGTAGTTCATCAAAGGAACAGCTCTGAACCACTCATTGCAATGGCACAGGGGTCATTTTCGTTGCCGCTGTCGGAACGAAGGTCGCTTCAGATGTGGTTGGAGCTGTGTGATGTGAGCTTGCAAAGTGCCCAACACTTGGCTGAACGACTGCCACTCCGCAGCCTGCAAGAGCTTTCCTTGGACAATTGGATCAATCCAGTTCGAAGTTTCTGTTGCGGTTCAGGCTTAAACAGCTGGAGCTCAAGATGATAGAGCTTTTAAAAATGAATAGATCAAGAGTTTGCTGTTCAAAACTGCCAAATGCAGTCTTTCAACCCCTGCCACCACACTTTTAGCCGAATGTCGGAAGTTTTTACGGGGGAGTCGTGACGAGGATGTAGGACTAGGTCGATAGTTGATAGAGTCCGATAGAGGTGTTGGTGAAAATGTGAGCTGACAAACGGCATATCAAATATCAGCATGTACGAAAGGGCATGGCCACGCAGGATCTCAAGTCAGTCATATCACAAGAACCAGCGTACGTAGGATTTGCTGATAGACTGACAAAATTCGTTCTCAACTCAACAGGTAGCTGTTGGCAGCTGTACCGACCATGATGGTCCCCAGTTCGAGGGTTTCGAACGTCGTTTCCGAGGATTTGGACGGAGTGGTTGATGCCACGGACACCGTGCAGCGCTGGGAAGAAGTTCTTGGTCCACTGGTTTCCAAGTTTGGCTCCAGAGTTCGGCTTCCCACAGAATCTCCCAGCAGCTCTGAATCACGTGAACGCCTTGGAGAACTCTTCGCGGCCTTTGCCCAGGCAAATTGAGGCATGGGGTATTTTGCCAGTTTCTTGCAGAGGGCAAAAAGTGGGCACCAACATGAACTGCTGCACAGCCAAGCAAGATCATGGTTGCTGATAGTAATCTGACATAATGAAACTTGTCAGAACACAATTCCCAGTTTTCATGACTATTGTGACACTAGTCAAACTGCTTCATTGCCTTGTGGGCCTGCCCTACAGCTGAGTCTTGAAAATAGCTCTGGTAGTGAACCAGCGTGAGAGTTCTGGTCCAGTTCAAACAACATAGCCAACAACAGCGACACAGACAAACATATCGCATACCTTGAGAGACATGGGCTATTTTCGGATCCAGACACTTTCAGTCCTTTGCCACGAAGAACAACAGCGCTCCCCGCTTCCCATGACTGACAATCATGTTGAAGCGTCCCAGCGCCAAACAAAGGACCGGTAAAGGGGGATCAAAGTGGACCAGCCTGGGCCACCTTTGCCTCTGATGGGTCTCTCTCGTATTTGTGGGTCTTTGCGCAGTCTGCCAATACGCAGACATTCTTCAACCTTGCTTTGACCTTGCTTGCAGGAATGCTTCAAAGAAAGTGGTGGTCTATGGAATCGATTTTAGCGGGGCGGCAGATGCTGGTAAAAAGCCACTTGTCGCAACTTGTCGTTCGAAACATCTCAACATCCCCAACTGTTTAAAACAACTAGCTGAAACTACAAGTTGTTTTCAGATATGAACCTTTCTGGCCACTATCGCATGGTCCAGCAGCGCGAAGAGCAGGGACACATGGTGTCTCTGACATTTGAACAAAAGGAAGTAGAATGAAGTTTCAGGCATTGGAGGAAGTCCGCCGTAACATACCCAACATCAATTTTAGCGGAAGGTTTCCATCGAAGCTGTACCAGAGCAGGATCCGGTTCAGAACTATCTTTCAAAAACTTCCATCATTTCCCATTAAACATATAACTCACATGAATCCTTTTGTTCCCACTGAATCAGACTGAATCCTTCAAAATAACCCATTTCTGGGTCCTTGTTGTTTTAGCCACAGCTATCATTGGCTGCGACCCAGGATGTTGGTGGCCAAGTGCATGTTGCACCACGGCACGTTGCTGGTGGAGTCGGTGCTCCCTGCGCGGCAGCTGCCAGGTGGGGGCCTGACTCCTGCAGAGGCTACAGCCGCGGTGCGCAAGGAGCTGCTGGGCGCTGCAGGGCAGGTGGTGGTGGGGGTGGATAGTCCTCCAGCCATCGCTGCGGAGTTCATGGGCTGCAGCTGGCTCAGTTGGGCTCAGAATTTTTCGACCACCTACGACACTCCTGAAGCGTTTCGGGAGGCCACCAGCGTGGCAGGGGAGGGACGGCGGCGCGAACCCAAGCGGCAAACGGATGTGGTGCACAAGACGCCCTTGCCGCCGCAAAACCTCAGGATGTACAAGCAGACATGGTGGGCCATCCATGGCATTTTTGCACCGTTGTCGCTCGGTCAGATCGTTGATGCATTCTCGAGTATGGTCGGTATGTTGGGAAAGTTTCATGACTATAGACGTTGACATATTGTGAAACAAACATGAGACAATCACATGCATTCGTTGACGGCCTAGTCCGCTTTATTTTGTGCATATGCGCAATTGTGTTCGCTTGCTCTAGTTTCATCTGAGGTCGCAGCAAGGATTTTGTGTTGTCCCGTGCATGGAGCTTTCTGGCAGCAGTCACGTTTTAATGGAGAGCTGTCCCGCGTCCGTGCTGAAACGACTGGAACTGTACACAGAGCCCTACAAGGGCAAGACAGCGAAGCATAGCCGAAGGCGGCGAGTGATCTTGGATCATTTGAAGATGCTCGGTTGGCATATTAAGGCAGATCAATGACTGGTTTTCGGATGTTTTTTGATGGCTTTCCATTTTCTTTCTCTCCCGTGCACTTTGCATTCCTATTTTGGGACATCGTCCCAATGGCATCCTATATCGTTTTCACTCACACGACGTGTGAGGTGGGAACACCTTCTTTCTGATCCAAATGATCAATGGTATATCATTGTCCATTATTTTGTCAATCTCATTGACTCGTCGTTAACCACGGTTTGCAACAGGATTGAGGGATCATGATCGCTATTAACAATTCTGCCGCTGCTGCTGCTGCTGCTGATATTTTGTTTTTTTGATTCATGTCTCGACCCTAGGAGAGGTGTACCCATTGGGAGACACAGCAAGGCACGACTCTCTGTGCGGTTGGCCGATCCGCATCTTGACAAGCTTGCTGGAGTTCAAAATCTCGCGGTCGCGGGCTGTCATAAATTTTGATGGTTAATGATGGTTGGTGATAAAGATGGTTACATGATATTTGTTGAAGAGGGTAAATGATGATGTACGCGGGGTGAACTTGTCCAGGTTCGACCCGGACTTGCTTATTTAAGGCTCACAAGTTGCATATCGGAAGTCGCAATTCAATCTCTGACAGTGCAAACATTACTATGGTCCCGATGGCCTCACCGACATTTATCGTTGAAGATGCTGCTTTGATAATCTCTGTATTAGGTGTTACAGGGCTATCGATGGTACTCCCAACTGATCCGGAGTTGTGCCTATTTTTGAACAGGAAACCATCAGTGACTTTGGGATATTGACGAAACCTTCCACCAGCATATAGTTGCTCCACCCTGATATTTCTCTGAGGTTTCACAGTCATGTTACACACTGAGTTTTCATAAACCTTCACATGTATAGAGGTGCCAGTTAGGCCCCCTACTGACGCCATTTGGAGATGAGGTGAGTCGATGTGAGTCAACTGTTTCATGGCGCAGGTCTAATGGGAAAAGTAGTAACTAGCTGTGTCCCTTTCTAGGGTTGGAACTTTCTAGCTGTAGTATCCTCCAAAAACTTGGAAAGAATTTGACACTTGACGCAGGCTCTACAACCAGATTTGCATGGAAAAAACTGAATCGTGCTGGCTTCTGTAAGGTGACACCATCCACACACAGCGCAGCGGGTCCTGCTCTTGGGGAATTTTGTATATGATTTCCTAGCCACCAAGACAGAGAATCTGGAAATAAAAACTGACAATCCTCCCAAGACACCTTTACATCCTCGAAGCACGGCGCTTTTCAGTTTGAGACCCCACTGGCCATCGCTATAGAGAACACAACAAACTTCCTCCAATCCCAGGTGTTGAGAGTAGCTTTACCAAGTTGGGCTCAAATTTCTTGCTCCAAATGGTGGTGATTCCATGTGATTTCTGCCCACCTGGATCCTGTGGAGACCGCTTAGGAAGTTGCTGGGTCCGCTGGTGGCAGACCCCGGTGCTGATTCTTTGGACGCAGTGCTGGCTGCGCTGGGCGCCGCCTGCTCCGTGTCGCGCGAGGATTTTCCGGCGCCAGAGGATGGGAAGATGTGCCCAGTCTGAAGCAGCTGGGGATTGATCAGGAAGGGTTCACCCTAGCTCATTGTGACACCCAACAAAAAGTAGCTGGTATTTACACTGCCCGCTATGGCAGGCTTTTAGTAACAATGTGCTGATGTTTCTGAATACTATGAACCAATTGGACTGGTATTTTATTAGTGTGAAGAGAACCTAGTAGCAAGGTGTGCCAGGATTTTGTTCTGGCGATTTGGATGCCATTTAGTTCAAGGGAGATACATCGAGCTATGGCTGAACGTGAAAGGTTTCTGAATCCCAGGGCTGGACAGGATCCCTCGCACATTCTGGCAGCACTTGAGGTTGGACATCTACAAACTTGAGGCATGTGTGTATTGCTGAGAGACTTGTGACAGCAATTGCTGGATTTTCGGGATCTCGGTGGCCCGTAAGCTGCGGGTCGATTGATTGAAGCAGAAAAAAGAGGCCAGGTGCTTGGCAGTTGTGCATCAGGGCATCCACTTTTTTCACAGCAGTTGGTATTTTGACTCTCCGGAGAACCATGTAAAGCAATGTGAAGTGAACACCTTGAAGACTTGGTGCATTCACTTCCACAATTTCTGGTCCAAGTTGCAGATTGACCGCTTCAAATAAAACGTTGAGATGGTGGCCATGTAGTGATATCAACAGATTTTGCCAGCTTCTTGGTTTCGCGGAACGGGGAACAGCGGTGCAGTGGAAATCTTTGCTATTTCCAATCCGATACCTGCTGCAAGCTTCTTGGGTTCAATTTCGCTGACGATTCGCCAAAACATGTGAACACTAAAACGGTATCCACCGGAGCAACTTCGAGTAAGGTTATTTCAAGTTGAGTAGTTGCAACTGCTAAATGTGTTCAAACATAGTAGCGATTCCCTGATAACAAGTCTTGATTCGCCGCATTCAATTTCTCAACCAAACTGTGCTGTTGGCCCCCAGGGTGGCCTTTGGAGCAACACATCTTCAGGACCCCAGAAATTCGTTTGGGTATCGCCGAAACCATGAAAAGTGGCAGTGGCTTTGTAAAATTTGCTTGGAAAACTGTGCCTTTTGTTCAGGCTCTTAGTATTTACAGAACTTGGTTGGAACTTGGCTCTACAATATGGCAAGCGTACAGTCTGCCAAGCCTTCCTTCCATCCATTCGATGGTGATCCATGCACATCTCTGGCACCGCGCCGTGTCTGGGATGTGTCCCCTATGGCACCCTAGTTCTGGCCACTGCGATGCTTGTGGCAGCTGGGCCAGCGCTCATGTGAAGTATAGGATCCAGCTATGACCGATCTATTGTGGATCACGAGATCAATCCAAGCCACTGGATGAAGTGTTGCCAAACTGAAATACAGACTAATGGATCTAAATTTGGGGTCTTTGGAATCGACCCAAAACCCATCCTTGGTGAAGATTTCCCAGACTTGTTGCATCAAGGTACAGCATTGTGCCGTGTCAGTTGGAATGACAGCCACATGATCTGATTCTGAGATGGTGTCTCTTGAGATGAGATGGCTTAGTGCCAAAGGCAATGATCACATCACTAGACATCACAGAAGCCTGTATGGTCGAACCTCATATCGTTCAACATAGATGCAGTGATCAGCCACCAAATCATATAGTTTCACAATAGATATATTTTGTGCACATATGAACACTTTCCCAATAGTATTGTTTTCGTACCGGATGATTGACCAAGAGATAAAGGCATATGCATATGCCACAATGAGCCTTGGTGGCCACAAATGGCCTCATTATTTAGCACACATCGTACATTCGCCTCTTGGTTGACAGTATCACGTCTTACACTCATTTTGTTGCAGTCCCCGGTTTATTTGGAGAAGTGACACGGCGTTTCAAAAGGTGCGAATAGCAGGTTTGATCATTCTTTTTGCCAGGAACTACTGCTTTAGGAATTTAGATTCACCAGCCAGCATCGGGGGCATGCGACCTGAGGCTCACGTGGTAGAAGAAGTCTTTGGCTGTAGGAAGTGGTGTAGCCGCTGGGCTGCCTGGGGACGGTCGCGGATTTTTGGGGATTGAATGGAACACACAAGTAGCACCATGTCACTAGTCATCATGGATCTAAGTACTACTTACTCCTACATCATTTCTGTCAAATCGCCCCATGGAGTATTTGAATCGTGCTTTCATGGTTGCTTCCTCCATGAGAATCAAAGCACATTTGAGTTATTCAAAGGGTACCACTGCCATCATGAACAGTTCCGATGGGTTCGTGGAAATTCTTCTCAAAGTTGGTGCAGTTTGGAGTGCGCATTTGGAAGTCACCCAGCTTTTACTTCAAAGTTGTTCTGGTCGCCGACCGCAGCCCAGGTCAACACCTTGACTTCACGGGAGATGCGCTGCTTCATGGAAAGCTGTGGGTCCTGTTCTCCAGCAGCTTCTTCCATGGCAACTTGGTGAGCTTGGGACTGGGTTATACAGAGATTGAAGGAGCATCATGGAGCAGGGAAGGGAGAGATACTCAGGGAGAAAAAGGAAAACGTTGAGTTGGCTGTGGGTCAAAACCCCGCACCCCTGGTTCCCCTATCATTCACCATTGTTTCCCTTATTATTGTTGGGTATTAAACCTCATTATTGGTTGGTTAATATTGACCCACAGCCAGTTGATTCAAGCAAAGCTTGCTGTGAGTCTTGTTAAGTCACTGTGATATTATATGATATTGTTTCGCAACACCGCACAGACAATTTGGTTGATGAAGGTACGGAATTTTGCAACGCTGTTGATGCCGCCTCTCAGGCACGCACTCGCATCTCTTGAGAGAAGTTTTCTTGATGATTCTGGCGGGTGTGCCTGTTGAATTGGAACTTGGCACACCGTTCCTTGGCTTAGCAACGCACGTGACGTTGAAAACAGTACAGCTTCGGTGGCAGCAAGTGCACCACTTTTCAAGTAGCAACCCGGGGGCGCTGCGGAAGGGAACCTTCGGGGCTCCGCTGCACAGGTTTTTCGTGGTGGTTTTTCTGATCTCTGGAGCTGTGGGATGTAGCTGCAGTTGGCTCACCTTGCGGAGAAGCCTAAGGCAAGTGGTTTGGGCCAAGGGAGCATGGTCCCAAACAGATAGTCGTCAGATTTGATGGTGAGGTTCCATAATTGAGTCATCATAAGGTCCCAAGATTGATATGTTTTGGTGTTGCTCTCTTGGAAGGAGACATCACACGCATGGCTGCTGTTTGATCATTCTAGGGGTCATCAATCTACGCAGTAGCAGCCCTATCACCGGCTAGGTTTAAATTGGGTTACCAAAGAAAGGTTGGGCCACATCTCAACTGGACTTGCTCATCAAACCCCCATCCTCTATTGGGAAAGTAAGGGGGACTGCCTTTCTCTAAGTGACGAGCATGCCCCAAACTCTGACACATCTCCACTGCAAAGAACTCTATCGGCTGGACTTTGTTGCTTCATATGCTGGTGATGTGACACACAACGACAAGGATTAGTATGTTTTTGTTGCTTGTCAATGGAATAGTGGAAAAGACATCAAGTGTTTCAGCTTGGGATGGCAAATCTTGACAACCAGAAGATAGGGAAAACAAAAGGTATTGGTCGCTGCCAAGCCAGGGTCCTCAGAACACTTTCTCTTCTCAACGCGGACAGGTCAAGATCATGACAAGCTCAAGACTAAGTTCAAGCTCGTGGTTTTATGATTTCTTGGTTCTTCCATGTCTCCAGAGCAGCAACCATGCCATCTTCCACTTTTGCTGTGCTCGTATTCTGCTTAGATTTGTGATCCTTTGTTCGACTCAGCTCCAACGCCCAGGAGCCACCCAGACTTTGGTGACATGCCGCGTGAGCACGTGGATGCCATCGCCAACTTGTCCAACAGCAGGGGAGCGAGCGCCTGTGTGTATGGGACAGCAGTGCTGGCCATCTTGCTCTGTGGAGATGAAGGAGCTAACGTGTCTGTTGTACACAGTGGATGGATCGTTGCTATGAGTTTTACATGCTTTGGATAGCATTAATTGCTGGTTCCACTGGTTGGACTGGTTTGATACCATGAACTCATGAGCCACTAATCACTAATCCATGGCAGATTACATGATTGTTACTCACGGGTACTTCGCAACCTTCTTTGTAACGGCCCCTATGTTTCGAAGACCACCGTGGTAATGTATAGGATCTCTGGAAATCAACGAGCTGTAGGCTTGGAGTGCTCCAATTCCGAAGAGCTCTGTCAGTTTTCTGTATGCATTCCATTGTTTGCACAAACGGATCAGTAGAAGTCATGGGACACCTTTTGGACGCAATAAGAAGTGTTTTGGAAGGAGGTCGGAGCTTGATGAATGGCTGGAACCCTGCAGGATTGGCACAATTTTTTGGAAGTTCCCCGGAAACCGCCAACGGTCTGTTGCTGACTGCTAGATTTATTCCTGAAGTCGTATCTCCTTTGAGTACGAGGCTTCGAAGGTATCCAGTGCCATTTGGAGCTGTCTTCTTCCTGTTGCTGGCAGTGGCCTTTTCTTTTCCTGCACAGGTCACCAGGAGGCAGAAAGTTGTTTCACTGATGACTTAAGAATCTAAGCATTGAGAGCTGAAGCATGTTGAACCCCTGCAGGTCACAGTTTCCAAGTCTCTCCTCTTCTGGTTTTTCTGGCATTGCTTGCTTCGAGCCTATCCTTCCTTGTTGGCACTGGGCCCCCCACGAGAGTTCGCTGCCACGGATTATGTGGGTCACCTCTTTGGTGCCCTGGCAGCTGTGCTGGCTGCGATGCTGCAGATCTTCAGCAAGCTACAGCAGGGCCTGTCCTTGCAGTCGATCCTGGCCTTGGTGGTGCTATGCATCTCCACCCGTCCTTGAAGCGCCAAAAGATGGGAATGGGATTTGTGGAGGTGGTGTTTTGCTTGCTGAGTTCCTCTGGGGACAATGACTCAGCAGGTCAACCGTGGAATGTCTGGAGGCTTTCAGAGGCTTCAAATTGGGAAGTTTTGATTCATGAGCCTTCACAAAGACTGAGCGCTGTCATGCGAAGTTTGATAGATTGGCAAGCACAAGAGTAGAAGCCTAGTAGAAGCCACTCTAACATCAGTTCAAACAGCACAGTTGCATCTGTCCCTTTTGGCTCAGCGGCAAAGGCCTAGATATGAAAACAATGAAAAACATCATTGGTTTCAGACGCTCATGACTCCACCCGCAGAGATTTCACCGCACCATTCCACACAAAACCACTACCATTGACTTCTTTAGGGAGAAGCTGAGACATCAGTGAAACAAAAGGGCACAAAGAAGACCAGGGGCGCCCGTGTTTTCTGGTCCGTTCCGGTTCCACCTTTGTCTGGAAAAGCCTTTAAGAGCCTCGTTCGGAACCCAGCGCAGCTGCTGAGAAGTGTGTCCGGCTCTGTGGACGCTATTGGTGGTGTGCCTCAAAGTGGTGACAACCGTGACACCCTTCGGGGTTACACCCTTGTAGATGTACCCATGAATTTGGTGCTGCCAGAATCTGTCATCCTTGCTCAGATAACAATTTTGAACAGTGCTCATTGTTGGACGCTTAACACAACTAAGGAGCCAAGTGGCATAAAGCATCAACCAGCACATGGATTCTCATGGTATGACTCAGTTTTTTGATTTCTCTATTTTGTTTCTGACCAATTTCATTCACCAGAAGCAGTTCCGCAAAGCAAACATATTTTTTTTCCAGGAACTGTTCTGGGTTCCATCTACATTGCGGAGGTCCAACAGCCTTTGACAACTGCTTTGCTGCACGCCTGTTTCCGTCTCGCAAGCCTGACCGGCTCACTTTTTGACCAAGTATTTGAAGGGCCAAAGTCCTGTACCACAAGGGTAGTGCAAACAAGCAGCTTGGAAGAAAGCCAATTTAGCTTGGTGAATGTTCAAAAAAATGTTGAACCATTTCAGAGCAGACGAGTTTGGTCCTGTTGGGGTTCGAAAGGAAGCGGTAGTTGTCCCCAAAACCGCAGGTTGACCGACTGAAATTGGTTTCAAAGGTTCTGCAATTTTCCGCCTCTAACAATGCCTGCACATTTGAATCCAACAGCCGCAGATTTCTTTTCTCTCACTTTTTTCAACGTCATTCATGGCGGGGGAAAAAAAT
>VSDK01008557.1:565092-590429 GCA_009767595.1 Symbiodinium kawagutii
CCCAGCCGGAGCGGTTCCTGGGCTTCCTGCGGGAAGTGCTGCGCATCGTGGAGGAAGTCGAAGGTGGGGCCGGCTGCGCCTCTGGGGGCACGATATTTTGCATCCTGAAAGGAGCAGATTTTATTCAATGTGCTTGTCGTGAATCAATGGATACAGTACATGTTTCGACCGCAAGGTGTTGGCTCACAAGCAAAGCTGGGTACTGCCATACCTTTGGGTGGAGGATTTGATTGGACAAAGATGGTATGTGGGTCATAACTCAGAGATAGCTTTCAAAACCGAGGTGAACACTCCAACAAAGACTGTTCTATTTGCTTCGCTGTTCAAACAAGATTATCCACTGCCAAGTTCAGGTCATCAGAACTACCACTTGCGCGTGGCGGCTGGCACTGGGCCTCCCACTGGCCGCTTGAAGACCCCTCCTTTAACAGAGGAGATGGAACTGCTGATCCAACGGGCAGGCACTAGGGAAGTCAATTTGTGCAACGACAATGTAATGACAATGGTGGAACTACCAAAATGGGGGACCCCCCGCACAAAACGCTTGGGTCGTTGGAAATGAATGCTGTCCACAGTCCACACTCTTTTTCGATTTGACTATGGTCTAGCTGGCCCAAACAAGTGGGCAATGCAAAGAACAGTTTGAGGCAGTGCTCGCAGCCAGATTTATTGTTTGTGTATTTTACCATGCAGAAAATTGCCAAAGATTGTTTCGTCTCTAGTTCCACTGTTGCGGGTTTCCAGCTTTGCAGCTGCACCAGAGGCTTCTCGGTGTCGGTTTTTGCAGATTCGGCCAGAACAAGGGAGCCCGCAGGTGGGGCCCTCGATGAGTGACAAGGATGGCTGACCAACAACTGTCACGAAGGAACTTTTGTTGAAGTTTGGTGCCCTGCTTGTGAGCTCTTTTTGGGGATTCTTGGCTATGAATCCATTTTGCTGTCCAGATTTGTCTCCATTCTCCATCTTGCACTGTTATACCTTGAATTTAAATCTAGTGAGGAGAGGTGCTTTGCGCAAGTGATTCAGGAGATCCATGGTTTATGCGCACCTACACCGGCGAGCACAGCCAGTTCTTAGTTAGTCAAAGGGTGCCTCTACCCATGCAACGCGTGCATCCTAAGGGCTATGCACATCCATTGCCTTCCACTGTGACACAAACCCAACTACAGGTACTATAAACAAGTGCAGGCAGTTATCACCAGTCATTGTAGGAGCCGTTCTCACTAGTGAGGAGACAATCAACTCATAGGCTGCGTGGCTTTTTTAGTTGCTTGGTATGTGTCACGCTAAGCTGCACAGATACTTAGCCGAGACTAGGCTACAAGATGCAAGGTTCGCAAAAGCTTCATGCGAGACCAATTGGCCTGATGGGTCCACACCTTGGTATTGATAGCAGAAGTCATGTGGAAAAGGGCAAGAAGTATGGCATGGTTGTGGGTGCCGCGACAGATGCTCCGACATTGATGGATCTGGACGCACAGATTGACTACCAGGATGCTTCAGGCAAGCAGCTCGACTGGTGAGTGCTCATGTTTCCATACATGTATAGCACGCTGGTAAAGCATTGCTTTTGCCTGAAAGTGCATGTATCGTTGCCAATGGTTCGGACTGGTCCAAAGTGTGTGAACTTAAAGCCTAGCCAATCCATCCGTCATGGTGGTGCAAGCGTCCAAGGCACGTCAAGCTTCCCATTACGTCACGAGATATCACCGTGCTCCAGGGCAAGCTGTCGCGCTGTGCTATGGATGCTCAGGTCACTGCAACTCTGGTTGGTCATGTCCGGGGATGGGGACGAACATTTTAAAAAACGAGAGGCGTGATGTAGTTGCGCTTGGGTAGATAATCATCACATAAGAATTTGCTAAGTCTGCTATTGCTTTCTATTCGGCTATTCTATTGCTTTAGTATCAGAGTCATGTGAAGTGTCCGCTATTGCTTAAGTATCATAGTCATATGAGGTGCAGTTGTGGTCACCCAGCCAGGGCCGCCCAGTCCTGGTGGTAGTTCTGGAGCGCTTCGTCTGCAACTGAGGGGAGATGGGTTACTGTACATCTCACCTGAAGCAAGTGGAGATCAAAATTGAAGGCAACAACAAACCAGTTTTTGTCAACACTTGATTTTACGATTGATTTTTTGTCAAACCTTTTCAAAAAGCAGAGTTTCATCTTGTTCGCTCAATCATCCAATTGTGAGCGACCAGATTCGAGGCGCAATTTCAACGGGATTGCAGCGACCAAGAACTGTTGGAGCTGTGGACGTTGCCGTTAAAGGCGATGGCTTTGAAGGGTATACAGGAGCCAAGGGATGTGGCATTGCGCGGGCCTCAAAGGTCCATCAAAGGTTGTAGAGGAATCTAAATGTTTTTTTTTTTTGGAGTTTGGGGCAACCTCTTCCCCGACCCAAACGCCACTGATAAACCGGGGTGTCCCAGACATTTCACAGGGGGTGGGGCACGTCTCACCTCAACATTGGGTAAAAGGCCGATGGCTGTAGTGATATTTGGTCTGAACTTCCTTGTGGAAGGGCCGCGCACCTGACCTCATTGCATAAAGCAAACCTCAGTGTTATCTGGTAAAATGTGGAGGTTTCTTGAAACAAAGACCCCCTAAAGCTATGGTTGGCTTATAACTACAAATGATGAAAAAAGGTGATTTGAGGGTATTCTTATTTTGAGAAACAAACATGTATGTGCAATCGGATATTCTTGACGATCCCGAAATCCTTATATATACGAATCTGCACTCTGCTCGGATTTTCCCTTTGCCTTGCTGCCTTTCACGTTCGGACTGACCTTTCAAGATTTCCAACCTGCAGGCTTGGCAAAGATTATGTTTGAAGAGCGCAAACCAATCCGCGCACAATATTATACATCAATATATATATATATACACACATATTTGGAGCTTTTCTAAAGTGTTACTTTAGGGCACAGCTGCTGGTCACTCGCTGGGCTTTAGGTTTGTGGCCCAAGCAGTGACCTTTGTGTGCACTTTCGGGTGTTGTTGGGCCACTGCCATGTATCGGTTGCTGCGAGTGGTTCTCCTCGCTCTGGCTACCAGGGAGGTGCCTGGATGGTGGGGATCGGTGAACAAAACCCCTCGCAACCTGAATTTCGAAAGGACCCTCAGGGTTACCTACGGTGGTGGGCCAATGAAAGCTACCACAGCCTCTTACAAGGGGATGACCGTGATGGCTGGACCTCAGCGTGGCCAACAAGTTGGGACGGATGGGTCTGGGCCTTTTTGGACCTGATCTTCAGCACGATGGGTTGGTTGATCTTCGGAAAAAGCTGGAACCAGGTCAGGACAGGGGTATCCTTGCTGATCCGAGTGGGGGCCCTACTATGCTTGTGCCTCATCGCACATTATATGCTCGCTCTTTGCTGGCCCGTGGTCTCGATCTTGGTGGGGGCATTGATGACACTGCTATGGCTCACACGCACTCTTCTGAAGTGCTGTGGGCGGGCTATGTTTGTCACCCAGCGATTGACTGGCGGCATTCCGGAAGCGGCTGATGCGGTGTTTTTCGGTCCGGAGACTGGAACGGTGCCGGAGACTACAGAGCTGAGGAAGCTGAAGAAAGGAACCGACGGGGACCGCTGGTTGGTCGTTCGACGCAACGGGCTTACCGCTGTCTTCAAAGTCACTGAGACGTCCAGCATCAAGTCATCTGGCCTCTATGTGACCTATGATGCGGATTCTATTCGAGGGGATGCGGTTCTTCTTTCTGCTCTTCGAGGCCATGACAAGGTGCATCTATGTCGCCACGACTCCTGCTCCGAAGAGGGACAACACTTCAAGCAGTATGCAATCGTGAAGCAGTTCAACGCGGAGCGCTTTCAGCTTGCTTCAACAGCGGTGGAAGCGCAGGAAGCTGGTTCCAAGCTGTTTGGATGGATCTGGGGAAACGCCGAGAAGGTCGCCAAGAAAGCGAGGGACTATGCATCGGAGTCTGAACCAGAAACGGAGCGATGTCTGGCGCACCATATCCACTGGGAAGATGAACATGGAGGACATGACCTGAGCGTTGTTCCTTGTACAGGCACGGATTGTACAGTTGCATCGGTGCTGGAAGAGGATCTCCCAGCTGGAAGTGTTTCAATCACGCTGTGCCCTAAACATGGTTCTAAGTACTTAAGTACTAGGTTCCAACTGAAGTGCGCCCATGGTGACTGCTTGCGTGTTGGCAGCCACCTATGTCATGGAGTTCGTCTATGTGATGCGCATCTCCCATCGCAGCGTGCTACGCCGTCTAGGAGGTCTTCGCGATCCCGATCCAGGACACGGACACCCGTTGAGGAGGATGCGGCGCCTATGGAAGACGCTCCTGCTGAAGGCCTACGACGACGAGTCCGACACCGGGGTGAAGAAGAGCCTGGACGAGATGCGGAGATGCTGCTGGAGGAAGCTCGTCAAGCCGATGACAACCTCGAGGAAGCTGGAGCTCGAAGACGAAAACTTTATGATGGGTCACCGGGTTTGACCCCCAAGTCCGGGGTGCAGAGAAGCTTGGCACGTCTGGGTATGATCAACTCACCGGACCGTAGGGAGGTGACTGATGCCTTGGAGGAGTTTATGGAACAGCTGATCGAAGGAAAGGAACTTGGCTTGGATGAGGAGGACGTCAGGAACCAGTTGGCGGCGTCCTATGGTCTGAGTGTCCTTGACTATACCAAGAAGCTCTATGATCATGGAACGGAAGAGCAGCGCAAAGGCACCAAGGGCCTCACCAAGTTCCTTGCCAAATGGAGGAAGCAGCTGGCCGCGGAGTTGACCCCTGAGCCCAAGCGGAAGGACTCTTGGAGTTTGGTTGACGTGGGCAGCAAGACCAACACCGAGCGAAGCGCTCCTGAAGGAAGCAGCAGTGGACGCCCAATGACGAGCGCTACTTCATCGACTTCTGGTTTCGCTATGGTTGGAGCGCCTGGCATCTATGGTCAAGATGGAGATGATCGACGAGCCGGAACTGAGACGGGAGCTGAGCCAATGACGCAGATTGCCAAGGCCATCCAGCAGCAGACTTCTGAGTTGGCTACTTTGGTGAAGTCCCAGCACGAGACGTCCACCACACCGGCTGGAACTATGAAGAGCCTTGGTCGACAGTCGGAGGAGTTGGTCTTTCTTCTTCGAGGATGCGGCCAGTATACGGTGGAGGTGGGAGCCGAGGAGTATGGCACCAATCTGGCGAACGCTCTCCTTTCTGCTCAGGCAGGCCAGCCGTCGTCTGAGGAATGCTGGCTTCAGACAGAAGGTCACTCCCAGACTCGCGATGGGAATCGCAGGACCTTTCTGGGGGACCCAGGAGAAACATGCGATCTCTGCAGCAGACTTCCTGCCGTGCTCGGATGCGGAGTTGGACCAGTATGCCATCGAAAGTCGTGCAGGACGTCAAGGTTCTGAACAACGGCCACCGGCACCTACAAGGTATGAAGACTGGTGCGGCAGAGTCAAACGCCAGTCCGATGTCTGGGCTCTTACCTATGGAAAGGAATGGAAAGGGGTCCGCGACCATGCGGCTCAAACCCTTGGAGAGTGGCATGTGAGTGCCCCCCACAAGTGGCCGCTGCAGATCATCTCCGACGTCTGGGAGGAACTACATTGGCGCTTTGGCAAGGAACTCAAGGGGGAGCTCCGCAAGATCAAGGCTTTGTCTGGGCGAAACCATGACCTTGCAGGACCTGAAGTTCTACGCCCTCATGCCGGACGAGCATGGCCACCCACCGTTTTCCATGCCGCGGACTTTGGACATTCGGCACCCTGATGGATGGTTCATGACAGAGATCATGCCCCGGATTGAGAGGCGGCAGGAACGTATGCTCTGGAAGCTCACCTGGGAAGGAGGAGCGAAAGGCCGTGCAGTTGCCGCACCTGCTGGAGGAGATGATGACCTCAAAGCTGGCACCGAACGTCCACCAGCGAAGTCATTGCTTGGGCCCAAGTTGACCCCAGAAGAGACCAACCGCGCAAAGGAACGTGCTCCGGCTGATCGTGATGGGAAGTTGCTCTGCTGGGGTCATTTGACTCATTTTGGATGCGGAGTTCCGGGTTGTCAACGATCCCATGAAAGTCTTCGCGGAACTTTTGAGAGCCTTGACCCCGCAGTTCGCATGCAGTTGTTGCGAAGAGGAGGGCTGAAGAGAATGAAGCCAGAGACCAAGGAGAGCGCCACTGAGAAGATCCGAGAACTTCGGAGCGCTGTGGTCAAGGACAAGGATGCCAAGATCAAGGAAGGAGCTGATCGTCGGAAGGCTGGGAAGGAAGGAGGAGCAGAAGGCCACAATGATGGAAAAGCTGGTGGTGTCCGATGGGCCCCTCTTGCGGAGATGGTGGAGGTTGACTACACTTCGCAGGAGAAAGAATTTGCGGAGTTGATCCAAGGCCCGCAGGAATCTACCTTCCAAGCAGAACCTCGACCTTCGGTACCACATGCCGGGAACGACGGCGCATCAGCGCCCAGTGAGGCATGAGCTCTTCTGAAGGCGGCTCAAGAACTTGCAGATGGACCGGTGCTTGGCAAGCTCAAAGAGGCGTCGGACGACTTGTATTCATGGGCGGCAGCTCGAGTGGCCAACAACCCAGAGGTGTCGCTGAGTGAGCTCATGGAGGAGATGGTGCAGTTCGGTCTTGGAGACTTGGCGGCAGAAGGGGCCACCGTCCTGGAGAAGACGAACCCTGTCAAGGCTGGCCACACAGGACACTGCGTTATCAGTGACACCAAGTGGGACGGAAATGGGCCGGGTAGGGCCGTGGTGCAGCTTCATGGGCTTCTGGGAGTTGTTGGAATCGAGGTGGAGCGACGACAGTGCGTCGCCAAGGTGGTTGCGGCCGGAGTCCTACATGGAGAACGTCAACGCCTACCCACCATGGAGGAGGTCGAAGAGCTTGCCCAAGCTTTCCGGTTGGAGCAGGCCCGTCAAGCATCCGAGGCGGAAAGTATGATGGGGCATGCGGAACCCAAGGTGACTGCCATCGAACATGAGCTGAGGATGTACACTCACGATTTGTTGAAGAGCCACCACGACAAGGACTACAGAGCCCTGTCAGTGTTTCCTCTGGATCAGCTTGGGGCTGCGCGGTTCATTGCTCTTCGGGTGGACTACAAGGGGGAGATCTTGCCGGAGATTGTCCTTGGACCACAGTGGAAGCAGGGGCAGCAGGACATTTGGGCATTGATTTGGAAGGGTCACATGACTTTGCTGGTGCCCCCGTCCGCTGAAGAGGCAGAACGTCTACTACGACTTCACGATGCTGTGGTCACTGCATCGTTGGGCTTCCCGTATTTCTGGCATCAACGTCATGACCAAGCATGAACGGCTCCGGGAGTGGTCACTTGTCAGCTGTGCAAGCCACAGAAGCGGGCCGGTGAACATGACACAGTGGGACTGCTCAGGAAAGATACCTGCCTACCGGGATTGGCACTATGTGCGGCTGGAGGACGGCCCGAACCGGTGAACGTGACCTCCAGCTCTACTCCGTCAAGTACGTCCGGTTTGGTACTCAAGGAGTTCTTTGCAGGCCATGGTGTGATCACGGCGGGATGGCGGGCGGCCGGGGAAGTTGCTTTGGAACCCGTGGAGTTGTTCAATGACCCGCATCGACGCCAAGGACCTCGCCCGGATCACGATTTGTCACACCCCGATGTGCAGTGGCGCTACATGAAGGAGCTCTCTGAGGATGTCTTCAATGTGGAGTGGATCGCTTGTCCGTGCGCTACTTACTGTGATTGGAATCTCCAGAATGGTGGGGCCAGGACCTTTCAAAATCCCGAAGGAGCACCTACAGAGAAGGAACATGTCGGGAACCAGCTGTCTACGTTTGGTGCGATGCTCTTTGAGGCGGCTTTGGATCGTGGGCACTTTCCTGTAGCGGAGAGCTCGGGATTGTCCGGGCGATATCCCAAGCAATGGCACTTGCCCATCTGGCGCAAGATTCTGGCGCGACCTGATGTCGACTTCTTGGAGATTGATATGTGCTCCTTTGGTCTTGGCCCCAAAGATGACACTTCTGGCACCGAGTTCTACAAGCATCGAACTGGTTTGGCATTTCCCAAGCATGCCGGCGTTCGGGCCGCCCTCTTTCGACTTTGCCCTGGACTCTCCGAGCAACATCGCCATGTTCCTTTGCAGGGCAACCGCCCTGGCTGTGATGTGTCTCGCTGTACCGAAGCTGGAGTCTATGCCCCTGCCTTTGTCACAGCCGTGGTGGAAGCGTTGAGGGGGGGTCTGGTTTCGCAACCATGCTCGGGTTTCCCGCAGAAGCGCGCTGGTGGCCAGATCAACTCCAGAGGAGAAGGAGAAACGGAGGAGGATCCAGAGGAGCAGGGTATGGACTGCGAGGAAGATGAGGAGTCCGAAAGGGAGGATGACCAAGGAGAGGCAGACAATGACCTGGAGGAGTTCATGCAAGCTGAGGGTGGCTATGGCTATGGAGATCCTGCGCTACCTTCGTCTGATGTGAGGTCAGCATGGTGGATTCCCCCGCCAGGTGGAGGCGAGACAGTTGAAGTTCTTCGTCCTGGTGATCAACAAGGGGAGCGCAGCTTTACTGGGCCTCCTACCGAAGATGATGATGATGGCTATGAGCCGAGTCTGGCGGCTGACGATGCCTTTGACGGCTTGGACGAGGAGGACGACGGCTATGAACCCAGCTTGGCCGATGGCGATGAACCTGGGCATCTGGAGGAGGAAAGTGCAGAGGATGAATCTGTAGACGACCTGCATCCAGTCGGGGCAGAGGCCATTGGCACTGAAGGCCGAGCTGGTGGACATGATGCGGACCTGTGGTACTATGAGTCTCGCAGGGGATGGATCTGGGTGACCCACAACAGGCCGAGAAGCTCTATGGCACTTTTGGGAGCCGGCGCCTGCCCGTTCAAGGAGGAGGAGTTGCAGGACGTCCGATACACAAGAGCTGTTCCTACTGATCCGCAGGACCCAGTCGACCTCTCCGAGATCATGGACAACTGGAGGGAAAAGGGTGCACGAGACGGACCTTACAGTGAGTGGACTGGAACAACGGTTTTCGTTCTGCAAGGAAGGGACCCTCCTTTGGATTTTCCATGGGATGCGCAGCCTGATGATGAGGACTACTGGGAGGAAGCCGAGCCCGATTCTGATCGACAGTCGGTGGATGGGGCTGATGCTTCAGGGTCACTTGACCGTGCGAAAAAGGAGGACTCTCCGAAGCAAGTGGATGAGGATGAATCGGAGCCCAACGACAGCCGGAAAGCAGGAGGCTCGATGTGGAACGATTTCCGCAAGGAGAATCTCGGACCAGCTGTGGAGGAAGCGGCTTACAACTACCTGGATGTGGTCAACGGCATCGCAGATTGCAGTGCTGAAACCTGGCGAACGGTGTGCCGCGCAGGAGATCGACTTCTCAGTGCAGCTGGCTCTGTGGAAAGGGCGGCGGTGAGCTTATGGATCGCAAGGCTAAGGGAAAAGGGTGGCCAGAACAACTTTTGTGGTGTGGACGACCCGATGTTGGATGACTTCCTGCATCCAGATTCCAGATCATCTAGCCTACCTCCGTGAGATCCGCGAGCAAGGGATGCCAGCACGATATCAAGGAGAACGTGAACGAGTACGCGCTCGACCTCATCCCCGTGCTCGTGCCAACTTGAACCAGGTCTACCAGCAGCTGATGAAAGATGTCTCGAAACACCGGGTTCTTGTGACCAGTGCCGATCATGAAGCATTGGGGTCTACAATGAGCTCACCCTTTGAGGCTGTGCCGAAGATGCTCCCCAACCGTACGCTGTCGGCAGAGGTACGGCTTGTCCATGACCAGCGCCAAGTCAATGAAGGCACGGACAAATCGCTGCACCCCCCGGCATTGCAGCCGTTGCATGAGCACATTGCTCGTCGAGTGCTAGCCTTGAAGGCCAGGTACCCAGGTGTTCCGGTGCTGCTTGCGAAAAAGGATGTTGCAGGGGCCTTTCGCCTGTTATGGGTCGACCCCCGAGATGTGGAACTGTTCGGTGGAGACCTACCCTGGCAGCCGGAGCAGATGGGCGCCGGTGAAGATGCAGCTCGCCCTGGCGATCCGGTCGGACTCACTATGCTGTACTTGGTGAGCAGTTTTGGCTTCTCTGGATCCCCTGGAGAATGGAACGCCTGGGGCCGCGCCGCCGAGGAGATCCACAAGGAGCATCGCCCTCAAGAAGGCCGACGAGATGGCGCCGCCCCCTTTGATGGCAAGATCTTGGTCGACGACATGGTGCTCGTGGAACCGTGGTTGGGACTGAGGCCATGGATTTCAGCCGAAGTCTATGAATGGGGAGTGAAGAAGCTCCTTGGTGACCGTGCCATCAACATCCTCAAAGATGCTGAGGAAGGAGTCTTCGCCGACTCCCAAACCGTTTGGGGTTTGGTGATGGCAGCTCAAAGTGAAAAGATGACTCTGCCAGAGGTCCGGGTGACCAAGGGAGCCTATCTACTTCGTGAACCTGGCTTTGATTTTGGTGACAAAACCCTGACTCTCAAGGAGTTGCAGCGATTCCGAGGAGTGGTGAACGGCTGGGCCACCGTGATCAAAGGATTGAAGAATGAATTGCGCGCTGCAGACCGGTTCTTGGGTGGAATTGACGGTGGTGCTGTGATCAAACCCTCCGGTTGCGCTGGCTGCAAGTTCAAGGAGGAGCAAGCCTGGGAAGACCTGTGGGAGCTCTTTGAGGAGTGTCGATGGCTATGTTCGAGGGCGGAGACGTGGACTGAGAAGTTTGGTGGGGACCTGCAGGAGCTGCTACCCCCTCTCGAACGCCTTGCACTTCCAAAGCATCAAAATCAAGGAGCGGTCTTTGTGTCTTCTGATGCCACCCTCGACGTCTTGGGTGCGATTGACTGGACCAACGGACTGGCCTGTCGTGAGGAGTTCACAGTGCTCAAGCCTTGGATCGTCCGGATACTCGATGAAGAGAACCTTGCAGAGGACCGGAAGCTGGCGATTCACCTCGCGGAGATGCTCTCCTTCGTGGCGTTTGCTTGCAAAGTTGGGGCGGCTTGGACCGGGCGCATTGTTGTCTATGGTGGGGACAACCAGGTGGTGTGCTACTGTATCAAGACGCGCAAGAGTGGAGTGCGTGCAGGACGGCTTTTGATCAGAGTGCTGAACTGGGTGGAGGCTCGCTTCCGGTGCCAGGTCTTGGGTGGCTGGTGGAGGCCCTACCACAACGAGGATGCAGACTTGCTCACTCGAATCCAGAGAGACGAGGCCGTCGAAGTCATGAAGAAACGAGCGTGGGAAGAGGTGGACATCAAGCGGAGCATCTTTCAAGCCCTCGAGGACACGGCGCGCTTTGGGCCCTGTTTCCTGTCATGGGGAGAAGATGAAGATTGATATGAGGTGATGAGGCTTCATGAGGTTCGGATGTTCAGGACTTTGTACCGCCAACCTTCGGACCTCAAGGACCTGGTGATCAAGGAGTGGACGAGTCATCAACGGCTGGTTAGGGACTTTGAGTACTACAACTTGGGGGGCAAAGGCATGACTGTGGTCGTGGCAGCAACCATTGGACCCGATCCTCAAGGCCGAGTGGTCGCGCGCTTCATGGACTACGTCGAAGAGGATAGGTGTGACGTGGTGGTGCTCGAGGGACCCAGAGAAGTGGCTTGGGAAAAAGTTCAACGCCGAGCTGAGCTGATGGGCTGGAATGTGGCGGAGTTGGAATTTCTTACTTCGGAACTTGGGGAGGCTCTGGTCAGACGCAGGAGAGTTGCTTTCTTGTTTCGAGGAACCATTCCAGGAGAGGATGTGGATCGGATGCTTGTGAAAATGGTGGCCCCACCTTCTTTGGGAACGCTTTTGGGAAAAGGGGGGCCCGGAAGTTGGGTGAAGTGTGATCGCTACGAGGATGCCGTCAACTTCAGTGGTCAACCTATGCTCCCGCAAGTTGGAGGGCACGCCTGGATCGAAGGGAAGGACGAGCGCAAGATCGTCTACAAGGTGCATGGACCAATGAAATGGCCCCTACACGGAGAGGACCTCTTCGTGGTGGACAAGAAGGCTCCTCCCTGTTGCGTGAGGAAACTACAACCTGAAGAGGTTTGGAAGGTGCAAGGGCGAACCGAAGACGAGTGGTACGAGATGGTCGAGCTCTACGGCAAGGAGGCGGCGATCAAGGAGGTTGGACGCGGCACGGGCCGCAAGACCGCGCTTGCCCTGCTTGGGGTGGCTTCGGAGCTGGGACGACTCGAGAATCCCGCCAAGGCTGGCATGTGTGTTGACCATGAGGATCGACGGTCGCTGGGGGAGCTTCTACGATGGTTACGGAAGTGGAGACGAGGAGAATTGGGAAGGTGCCCACCGTCCAGGAAAGCTGGAGGGGGCTCCAATCAGGTGCTGCTGTGGGGAGAAGAACTATGGCTCACCGCCTTGGAGACTGGCGAGCTGGAGGAGTTCGAGGAGGACAGGAAGTGCGGCGGCAGAAAACCGCGCAAGAGTGCTGAGGAGGTCAAAGCCAGTCAGGTTGTGCAGCTGCAGCCTGGGGCGATTGGAGACCTGAACATCCAAGCGCAGATCGAAGAGTGGCTCGCCGCGCACATGGATGGCGACAAAGCGGTGAGTACGCGAAAGGCGTATGATGTGGCGCGGGACCGCTGGTGTGATTGGAGTCGGAGACTGGTTGTCCCCGTATTTGAACCATCAGGATGACCCGGTCCTCAACGAGAACAAGCTCCTGGGCTACTTGGGCTACCTGGGTTGGGTTGGAACCCCTGTGGCAACACTCAAGCAGGCGATCTTTGCCATCAAGGACCGACGCAAGAGGGCTGGCCATGGGGATGCGACACGGCAGATGTACCGTCTCTGGATTGTCGTCTCCTCCATGGACAAGCTGGCAGTGAAGAGGCCTCGAAGACTCGGGGTCACCGTTCCGATGCTCAAGTGGATCGGAAACCACCTGGCAGGAGGAGCTCAAGGTGAAGGATCCCTCAAGGTGGATTGCCGTATGCTTCAAGCAGCTTTGCTCACTGCATGGTTCTTCATGCTTCGATGCCGGGAGTATGGTGACAGCAACGGCGTGGACCTGAACATGGTGATTCGCGGAGAACATGTCGCGCTCACCACCGATGGGCAGGCTGTGGATGCGGACCCCCAGGAGATGACCTTGCAGTTCCGCAAGACCAAGACGGACCAGGAGGCCTTTGGAACCTGTCGGACCATGTTGAAGACTGGGGTGCAACATGTGTGCGTGGTCGAGGCGATGCAATGCCTTCGTGAAGTGGCACCTCGACGTTTTGGGCGCGCTGAAGGGCACCTCCCACTTTTCCGCTGGGCGAACGGGCAGGTTGTCAAACGCCTCGAGATCCAGAATGTCCTCCAGAGAGCTGCGACGGCCGTTGGTCTTCCGGCGGAGCGCTTCCAAAGCCACTCCCTGAGGATTGGTGGAGCTTCGGCACTGTACCAGGCCACGGGGGAGGTGGAGGTTGTGAAGCGGACTGGCCGCTGGACCAGTTCTGCAGTGCATCGCTATCTCCATGACTCCGGAGACGTGATCAAAGGGCTGGGTGGAAAGATGGCACGTGTGGACCAGCACATCCACTACACCTAGCCTGGCCAGTCTACTTCCATGACGAGAGCTTCGTGGGGGGGTCTGGCAAATGGCCATGCGCACCAAATCGTACAGGGTGTGTTTGGTCAAACCAATCCAAACGATGTGTCCACCGCAGCAGCAAAACATGTGAGTGGGCCAGCTATGGGACACTAAAGTTGGAGCTTTTCTAAAGTGTTAGTTTAGGGCACAGCTGCTGGTCACTCGCTGGGCTTTAGGTTTGTGGCCCAAGCAGTGACCTTTGTGTGCACTTTCGGGTGCCCACCCTCCACCCCTGCAGGGTCTGGCAAATGGCCATGCACACCAAATCGTACAGGGTGTGTTTGGTCAAACCAATCCAAACGATGTGTCCACCGCAGCAGCAAAACATGTGAGTGGGCCAGCTATGGGACACTAAAGATGTTATTGGTTTTTACATGTAGAACTACATGTGTTTAGACACCTGCACTGTAGCTGTATGACCACCCAACCTCGTATCCTTGACCCCTATGAAAAACAGTCATTGGGATGCCTGAACGCGATTGTAGGAGGGCGACCCTTTCGTGAACATGCGCTTGAATGCTGGGACCTTCCAAAACTGCAGCCATCTACACCTGAAGGTCTACTTGGAGAGTGGCTGAGCTTGATAGGGGAGCAATGCAATTTGCAGCCGTTTGGGGGCAGTGCTCGCTCGCCTGATGTGATACCCTGCCATAAATTCGAGTGAAACGTGGTAGGTTGTCGGAAAGCAGTCTTCGAAACAGTGTCCATTTTGCAACCAACTGTTACTGACGTCATGCTTGCAGCATCTTGCAGCACATTATCCTCACGCATTCCCAAGTCTCACTTGGAAAAGCAAAGACCAAGTGTTTAAAAGCAACTGCCAACTACCAACTACCATCAACACTTAAATATCCAGCCGTCAATGAGGAACAACAGCTTCCCAAGTGTCAATAAGGTTCAACTATCTGACAACCATCACAACCATCAACAGATCCAACAGCTTCCCATCACTACCGAGGCGATCTCTTTGAATCCACCTGGGCCTCGCATCCTGCGTACCAAGTGCTGGCGAAGCATCGTGCCTTGGCACCGTGGCGGAGGTCAAATGGTTGCTGCTTGTAGCAGTTATAGCTGCGAATGACGGTGATATGACGGTTATGTGATGGTTATATGATGGTTATGTGACGTGATGGTTATATGATTGTTATATGATGGTTATCAATGCTTGCCAATAGTGGCTGATAGCCTTCATGAATGGTACACACTAGCGCTTACTGGTTAGTCAATTGATCAAGCAACCATGATCTGTATTCATGGACAATAGTGATTGAGAACAAGATGCGATAAACAAACAATGATTAACAATGATGGTCAAGGTCTTCCCGGAGTTGGGGATAGGAAGATTTGCACAAACAGGTCGTGTTGGAAACACTACCTTGAAAACGGGTACTGCAATTGTCTCCAAAGTGTTCATTTTTTTCAAGATATCGGAAGGGGGACGCGTTGATACCGTATCGATACCGACCTCAAAGTTTACCACGTGGACTCTATACCAGATATAATTCTTTATTTGTACAGTAATCACAGGGTCAGTTTATGTATATGTATATATGTAAATAGATTGACCGCCTACACACAAGCAGATCTCTTTGCCAGTTTGTACACATGCATCTATATATATATATATATAAAATATGTATATATATATATATATATATACATGTCGACATTTTCTACGATAAATCGATAGGATCAATGGCACTACGGCATAGATATTTATAGAAAAATGGATGATGATAGATGGATGGCAAAGGGGGAAAGCCCAAGTTGGGAATGCCATGAAGGCATCCAAGTAGCGCCGTCACTTCCACAGCTCTGCGAGGAGAAGGACGTCGGACCAGGTCTCGGCCGAGCTGCGACGGCGAAGAAAAGAGTGGGCAGGTGGAGTCGAATTTCAATGCGACGTTTTTTGTTAAGCTGCCAACATCATGACCACCGGCGACAAACATGATTTTGGACGTTCACGAAAGAAGCATCAAGCAGCAAGAATGCCTAAGAATAGCAATAATACGGGATAAAACCACCTACAACCGCTCGTTAGGTACGTTCGAATCTGATTATGAGCTTGCATCGGATTCCCGTACTCAATTTTGAGGCTGCATTGGGTACGATTCCTAAATTGCGTTGAGTTACTCGAGCCTTGGATCCCCAGCGAATTGTTGTGTATACGATTGTGTGGATCCACATGCCTTCACCTTTCATTTGCGAATCTTTGACGGACACGTTTGCCACCGAACGAGGGCCTTCGGATTGTTTGTCATATTTTCTTGGAACGGTTCAAAATGATGAAGTGATGAGGGCCAATGGTGCTGATCAATCTTCACTCCCTTTATCAACGTGGTGAGAGTTGGTTAGTTAGTTAGTTAGTTGGTTAGTTAATTGGTTAGTTAGTTAGTTAGTTAGTTAGTTAGTTAGTTAGTTAGTTAGTTAGTTAGTTGGTCAATGATGGTTTTTGAAGCTCCAAACTTCCCGGTGCTGAGTGCAGTAGCTCCCTGATTTGACCTAGGCAACCAAGAGAAAGCTCGGCCTGCCTGGCCCATGGCCTTGTTTTGTGATGCGAGGTGCGCCCTCCGTCCATTTTTTGGGGATCGATACGACATACATACCATGCATTTATGGATCCGTACATCTCTATGTATGTATGAAAGAGACATATGTATCTTTATGTATCTTTTATATACCATGTCGCACTACAATTTCCACTTGTTCAGGTTTCTTTTTCAAAATCTGCATGATCATTTTGACATTTAACAGAGATGAATACCTGGGCAGGAGCTGCGAGACCACCCGATTTAGCAGATCCCAGGCACGCCCGAGGAGCCACCCGCCTGCCGCTTCTGTCGTGGATATGGCTCTGGAGTTACGGTAAGGTGGCACGGTGAGTTGGATGAACAGCTGCAATCAAGGAGCTGTAGACTGTACACCCGCAAACTATTGCGTGGAGGTGAACGATGGTGCAATTTGTTGAATGTAAATTGTGTTTGTAAATTCATGTTACATTGTGTTTGTAAATTTAATTGTAAATTCAATTTGTGAATTGTTAAGTGTTTGCGCCTAATTTGTGGTTTGTGTTTCCTCTTTGATCCTTGGGAAGAGTTGAAGGTATTCAACGGATGCTGAAGCTAGCGCTGGGAGAAGTGACTGGTATTTCCTCCATGGACCTTCAAAACTGCTATCGGCTGTTGACCATCGGATGGCCTGTAACTAGAGGGTTTGAAGGAGGATCATTATCAACAGCCAGCACTGTGAAAAGCAACCAAGTAGGTGATTCTGTTATTGTTGATCCGCGATTTGTTTACTCCTTGAATTGGTCTTCTAAGCTACCAGTTGGCTTAGCATCTCCATCAATTGAACATGTTCCAGAAGCAGCTGGTCGATGAGACATCACCCGACATTCAGGGCGAGTTGGTTGCATTCATTTGCAATTCCACGGAAAACATCCGAGGGTTTCTCACCAAATGTGTTAATCCTTAAAGGTTTGGTTTCTGTCCCAAACCTATTTGAAGAAAGACAATCCCTGAGTCTCTTGCTGGCTGCTCCTCCCCTGGGTAACGAAAAGTGCCCATGGTTTTGCCCTCGCATCATTGATTCTCAAAGGCGAACGTTGTCGGTCCCCGAAGTAGTCCCAGCACTAGCCATCCTCGCGGCTAGGATCCAGCAGTGGTAAGGAACTCAGTATTTGTGGCTATACCAAAGGATCAGGTCATTCCTGTGATGGCTTTGGGATAGCTAAATTGGATCCACAGTGTCTATATATATATGTATATATATATATATGTGATATACGCGTCCGATATACAGTACAAACATGTGATACATGCACACATATAAGATATTGTATATACGCTAGCTACTTATCCTTATGCTGTCTATTGTTCAATTTCATTTTTTGGTGCTTTCATCACTTGAGACTCCCGACCAGTTTGAGTGAATGCCCCGATTGAACGATGTCGCCCGTATTGTGAGTGAGTTTCTAAGGTGCCGACAGCGCAGGGAAGGGTTCGCAAGCCTCTGACAACGGCGGGAAGGGGAGCGTGAGGTGCGCGAGTGCACGGGTGTGATGAAGCTCAACGGGTTGGTCGCCAACCAGGGAAATGGAAATCTGTGAGGTCTAAGTCCCCCTGACAAGCATCAAATAGATACGAAGACATTACAGTCGGGACTCGGGTCAGCTAACACTGCAACGTGATTCAGGTTTGGACGGATTGCTTCAGTGATGAGTTTCTGGGCCCCCCTGAAAATTTGGAAGATCTTGAGTCAGTCAAGCTGCTGGAAACAACACCAGCGTTTTGGTTGGGACCTCGTGGGGTACCTGGTTCTGAATGGAACCCGCAGAAGCCTCTGGAGAATCCAAGTGGTTGCAACCATGGCTTCATCTTGCATCGCCCAGGTCAGTCCATTTTCAATTTACATCCACGTAGTTTCAAACCATATAGACTATAGACGGTCATAGCTCACGAATCACGCCATCCCACAGCGCTGGACCAATGCACCCAGCTGGCTTACCATGCCAGGATGGTGGGACGTGGGCGAAGCCCAAACAGCGAGAGCAGCACCCCGTCGTTGATGCCTCCCAATCCAGTTGTCGCCGGGAAACCCGTTGGCGCAGCCGCCTTGGCATCAATGGAAACCTCAGGTTGCTGCATTCGTAACATGGTGCCGTATCAAAATGTAGGGCCAGTATTTCATAGCAATCTGAGTGCACATTTCTTGCAATGGGCCCTCTAGCTTCGCACGTCTTCGGCATGTCATGTCATGGTTGCACGGGTGTGCACAGACATCATGAACACTATCCATCTTCCTTCAGGCCCCTTTGCAGCTGAACATCGAGACCTTCCCCAACCACAAGACCTAAAAATGGGTGGCTGTAGAGCTCCCTGGTTGGTGTCACCCCCAGCGGGGTACCACCATGGCCACGACCCCGAGGCATCTCAGACGTGGTCCACCGATGAGAGCAGCCAGGAGGAGGCACACCAGCGCAATGCTGAACCGGAGAATGGAACATCGCACCATCCAAAAGCGACCGTTTTTCAGAAAAATGTGATCAAATAGAGGCTACATGATGTCTACATGGTAAACAATTGTTAATAAGTTGATAATCAAAAGTTTTGTGAGGTTTCCAGTTTGTGAACATAGTTAGATTTCAGTTGCTTCTTAATTCCCAAAGTCAAAGAGTACTGTCCACCATTTACCATCATGGAATGATGAGCATTACCTGCATCAAGGCTAATCCATTATATGATATGAGCCATCGTTAACCATGATCAATTCATGTTTTTTGCCCAGTTTGCCACTTCAAACTTCATCCAGGGCCCCCCAATTGGCAGGCGGGCGATGATCGCTACTTGTTCGGAGAAGAAAAACCTCACAGGTGCGAGGGACGGAGAGGCCTGCGTGTCCCTTCTTCTACAAGGAGGAATCAATTTGCTGTTGATCATTCGGAGGTTTTGCTAGTAGCTGATTCGTTTCTTGGAGAGTACAATATCATGAGTTACGAGACTGCAAAGGGGTAGGGTGTGGTTGAAGGCTTGTTATTGTGAAAGCAAAAATTCTTAAGCTATCTAAGTGGAAATTGAGACCCTGCTTCCATGCCTTCCTGTTGGAGGCTTGGAACCTTCCAAGGCCAATAGAAAAGCACACCTGGTTTGAGCCCCCAAGAAGCAACAACCGTTACGACGTTTTTGCTCACATGACTTCTGGAGAGCTGTATGAGGAGCTCCAATTGGAATCTGACTTGTATCACTGGGGGCCGTAAGTGGGGTACGAAAATCGTGTTTTTTTTCCTAGAATTTCGTATAGGAAAATCATCGGAGGTACACTGTGAGGTACAGCATCTACAGATAATAATCCGTTTCTTTTGGACACATCATGTCCTTAGTTGGACTGGACCACCCGTGTATCCCACCATCACCATTTTTTTGTGAATTCAGGTGCTGGTCAGATCCGTTCTCATTGTCAAGCCACTGCCTAGTGTTTGCTTTCTGGGGTGGCACGTCCGTGTGTAGTTAGTAAGAGGTCATGTTCTACCTACTTGCTTTCCAGGATTCGCATGTACCCAGCCAAATAGGTTGAACATGAACTGGGTTGAAACTGAACTGAACTCTTAGCAAGGTTGAACCACGGTGGCAAACCACCAATGACTGGGACAAGATCTTTCGGGGCAATTTGGCATCCTTGGAATATTTAGAATATGCAATATATACTGTATATATATATATACAGATATATACACATAAGCACCCAATGCAATACAATGTATATATGCTCCAACAAATATTTGAGACACTGTGTACTAATGTGATATCACTTAATATCGTACGTACCCAACTCTAAAGGAATCAACCAACCAATGCCGGCTGCCGATGAGGACGGGTAGTGGCTACATGAAACGCCGTAGAGCTTCCAGGGCATCTGCATCAGGAGTCCGGGCTGTGGGTTGAGATTGGCCGAGGGTGGCGCCACCGAGGTCATAAGTAGATCATCCATTGAAACCATAATGTGATCCAGCAAGGTCAGAGCAGTAATGACAGACCCTTTGTTTATAGGTGATTAGCTTACTAAGCCATTGAAACCTCCAAGGTCATTTCAATCCACCAAGGTCACAGTAATCCACCAAGGTCATATGTACTGGTAGATAATCATTGGTATCCTGCGGATTTTGGCATAGCCACCAAGGGCGAGCAATGGTCAATTAGGGCTATCACCAAATATGGATATGGGTGGAGACTTCTCTTGTTGCGTACTTTTTTGGATTCAGGGCCAAGGTACAGATATACAGGAATGAGCCAACATGTTTTAGCCTCAAATTGTTTGGGCTTCATGCGTGACCATGAAATACCAGGGTGTTTGGGTGGTATTGGTGGTATTGCACAATGCAAGGTTTGACTGATGGCCGCGGTTGGTTTCGGGTACGCAGCAATTGCTTCAGTAGGGTTGGTACAGCTTGTCAATTGTGTTTTTTGGAAACAATCAGCGTCACAACACCTCGAGGTGGGTGCGACCCAGAATGAATGGGTCTGGGTTGAAATTCTCCACTGAAATGATCAGCAAACACGACCAACTGAAGTGGTTTTGTGGGTGGAATCCGATTTTGCTGCGTAAGGCCCCAATTTGTAGGGTGTAAACTCTGCAAGGCAAGACACATCGATGTTACAACAAGTGCATACCATATATCTACATTGGCTACTGGTATGTCCTTATATCCTTCTACAGTGTCATGCAGTTCGGGTTCAATTCCAACGAAGGTATCACCGAACATACGCCAACAGCTCTGCAGGCATTTCATATTTTGGATGGAAAACAAGGGTACTGTACCATCGATATGGGCCACAAACGTATGTTTCCAAAGTGGTGGGGGATCCATCAGACATATCTCTCATGGCTTTGAGAAGGCAAAGATTTGGGGTACGCAGCCATTGCTGGAAACACTTCAGTGGGCCCAGTGTACCTAGGGTTGGCCCTCATCAGAATCACCAGAGCCCATCCAACGAGTTGTGACCATCGCTCAAACGATGAGGGATCTAGTGATGGAGCAGCGATTAGGTTGAAGCAGCAGCAAACAATGATGGACACGATGGTAGAAGCAATTGTGGTCAATCAGCAAAAGCATACAATGATGTGTACAGTGACATGATATTCAAATCATCAATATTCCATTACCTGCGCATGATGACGCATTGGACAGCATCTCCCAATAGATCTGCTATGGAGTGGGACATCTCTACATTTTTTGGAGATGTAAAAAACCACTATTGCAACTCCACTATTTTGTAACTACTTTTGTTTACATCTCAAAAAAAAACGAATGCCCATCAGGGCAAAGCAACCGACACTGCCTCCATTGGAAGCAGACAACGCCAGGTGAGGCACCTGGTACTGTGACGGAGCCTTTGCCCTCGTCACCAAGCCACTTGGCCAGTGACAGCCCTCCATGGATAGGTTTTGATTTCTGGAATCATGGGGCCCAACGTATGATGGATCACTTCAATCTATGAACTTGGAACACCTGTCTTTTCAGGACATGACATGCCTTTCTGCAAGGAAATGCTCGCCTGTTTCCGGGTTATCTTCGAGATGCTAGGAGTGTTTTCGTAGAGTATCAGGTAAGCCTACTCCCGTAATTCTCGACAGTGGCAATGGTATGGGCCAACCTTAAGCAACGTGGTGAACGAAGCTGCTACTTATGCTTGATGTCAGCTCTTCTACAGAGGCAATCTTTCATTTTCTTTGCACAGTTCTCCGGTTTTGTTTTGGAAAATCGATGTGATCCCCTTTGAATGTTGACGGTCCTTGAGTTCTTGCGAAATTGCATTTGTCGGTTGAGAACCCCAGCCTCGTTAGAGATGCTGTTCTACCGGAACTTCAGCTGCTCCCGAACGACCCTGAAACCTCCACGCACTACAACTTTTATTATCCCCCTAGTATCACTCCCCCTCAGAACCTTTGGTCTAGTAGGGAATCTAGAGACCTTACGGGGCAGTTGGGGCGGCTTAATACTACCGGAAAGGCATTACATCGTCTTTTTGCAGTTCTCAGGAAATCTCTAGAATTTACAGTTCATCAAGTATTAAATTCTCAGCCCGCTAGTTCACTGCAAATAAATTGTCAATTTGCAAGATTCCAGACGGTTCATTCAAATCGACGACTTCTGGGAGCGAGACCAAACAAGAGCTTACTTGTCATCCGAGTGATCCACTGGAAGCACGTTTTATCTTGCTGAATGGGTGCTGGACAAGTGGCTGTGTTCACAAGTAGTGATCGATAAATTGATCACACAAAACTCGGAAAAGCAATGTTTATACAACAATAGATCACGCAATCAACATACAATGTCTACTGTAAACATATAAACCTTGTGCCACATGTCGGTGACCACATAGTAGCAAAATTGCTAGTAATCAACCTATAGGTCTACAACACTATGGTAGTATCTCAAAACTCGGGGTACTCATGCTTTGTGAACCATTTAGGGCAATAAACCACAATAAACCACCTATGACTCGGGGGTTTCCCTATGGCTTGGGGGTTCCCTATGGCTTGAGAACCCCCCATGGCTGTGGTGCGCACCTGGGGATCGCATGAGCTCAGGTGCAGATGCTCAAGGTCGAGTGTCTCAGGCGAGGTGTGGTGCCATTAATGGCTACCCAGGATAGAGCGAGCCACCCCTGGTTGATGATCATAGGGGGTATCCCCTAGTTAAGCCGACTGGTTTTCTCCATTAAGCCATGGGAACCCCCCTAGTGATCATCAACCAGGGGTTTAGCTTCATCCTGGGTCACCATTAGTCCTTATCAACTATGGTTGATCATAGGGATTGGTCCCACTGTGGTTGATCAACTATGGTTAATTCATGGTTATCAACTATGGTTGATCAACCATGGTTGATCATAGGGATTTGTACTGATTGAACATAGTGAATTGTCAATTAAACGCAATGTTTGATAAGCATGGTTAGTTCATTAATCGTAATAAGCATCAGTAGCCATCAATCAGTGTCATGTAACCATGACGGCGTCACCGTTTACCCTCATGCAAGTTATGAGCTGCCAAGCAGTTCGTGAAATGAGAGACAAAGTGAGTTGGGTGCTATTCTTGACTTTGACATGCATACGTCCGTAGTTTCAAACACGTTGTGCAATGTGATACAGCGCCATCCAGAAGCTTGGTTCCATTCCGATCCTTGGGGTATGCACCAGGCGCGCCAGAGAGCATCGTTCCTGGAGAGTCTGAGTGAAGGGGTGCCTTGGGCAACATGTTTGGCCAGCTGCAGATGTGAGTTGCCATCACCAGCCGGTGACAATTTGGCCCAGGGTTTGTTATCTATATATATATATATGTATATATATATATATATTTGTACATGTATATGTATATCTTGGAGAGATAAGGCTGATTCCCATCAGAATCTTGCCAATCTTCAAGAGTAGCGATGAATTCTGACCGTCAATGCAGAGTTTTGCACACATGTACCATACACACCCAATCGTTTGACACACATACCATGCACAACATACAACTGCGATACAGCAGCCCATTTGAAAAAAGTGATTCATGTGTGGCCCATACCCAAACTCGGTAATTACTGATTGCATGATTTCCATCGGAAGGTGCTGAATTGAAGCACTTCTTCAGCAATTGAAATTATGAACCTGTCGGATACTGGATGATTCAAGCCAGCAATTTATGAGGAGTTTTAAGAACTGCGACGGCTTCAAAAACTGAATGGTAGGCCCACTACATACTTGACTTGAATGATTCAATGCCTGTGATTGACAAAGTGCTCATCACGTACCCTACGGGGTGGACCTGGGACGATACTTGCATACCGCGGAAACTTGAAGATCAAAGAGCAATTCAATTCCAAAATTAGACTGATTTCACTTAATCCTGACTAAAGGAATCCTATTTCCAACTTGTACAGGTCGCTGAACCCAAGCCACAGGGAAAGCTGGGGTGATCCAATGAAGCTTTCTCGTGCTATTCTGTACTCACCCGCCGTCACCCACTTTGTGTTTGAAGAATACGGGGAAGTGGCAAATATACAGGTACAGCATCATCTACTTGTGTAAATATGCAAACGATTCAAGCTCTCCACACCCAAGCGTATGCGAGAAAAGTACCTTAATTTGCTTTGGACATAGACAGTGAGTGCACTCCCACAGGTACCCTCACATCTATACATTCGTATGAACATGTATCACATATCAAGATATAAAGAAGATTAAAGAAGTCACTATGTCTATATGATAGCAATAAATAAGTATGTGTGAATATGTGATATGTAAATATAGAGAAGCACATAATATCCACACATAATATATATACCAATATGTATATATATATAAGTTTATTTTTGCTATTGCTTGGAGCTTGCGTAGAGCAAGCAATGTGTTGCAAAATCATATGGCCAAAATGGTTCACCATTTTGGCTCAAGTTTGGTTGGGTGCCCACTTTGGTTGAGAAAAAGCTTTAGGCTAGACCGCACCCTTCAAACTATCGCAATGGCGACATCTTCGACTCCTGAGATGCCGGAAGCGGCAGCGGAGTTGCCCACCGATGTGGAGATGGTGGATTTTCCGGAGGTGGATACCGTAGCCTCCTTCGAGATGCTCGAAATTCCGGAGGAGGACATGCAGGCGGCACAGGATCTTGCGGCACAGCAGACCAAAGATGATGAGGTTGCAAGCCTGACCTTGGCGGGCAGAGACCCTGCTGAGTTCGAACTGTGCGAACCTGTCTCCAAGGAGGCATTGGATGGACAACTGGCCTCCCTCACTGAGCTCATGGCCCAGTTGCAGACCAAGGATGACAAGGCGTGCCAGACTCCGCGCAGCACGGAGGATGTCCCTATGGAGACTGCTGGTGGCACGGTTCTGGGCGTGGTTCCTACCTCACTGTCGGCGTCTTTGCGGGCGGATGGTGTGCTTGCGGGCTCTGCCCCTCCTCCGTCTGCCTCTGGCGGCGAGGGGGGGGCATCCCATGACTGCATCGTTTGGATCTTCAAGGACGATCTCTTTTTCATGGAGGGCTTGGAACAGGCTCTCCCCGGTATCGGGGCCAAGACACAGAAGCTCTGTAGAGCTCTGAAGCTGGAGGAGGTGGTCCAGCTCTTCCTGGACTTCGAGAAGACATCGCTTGAAAGACCCTCGGTGGAGAGGGTGCTGGAGGCGTACGTCATCATGAAGCAACAATTGCGCCATGAGGAGATGTGGAAGGCCAAGCATGTCAAGAAGCGGGACCCTTCCAA